>MU825401.1:2429364-2489322 GCA_029204205.1 Desmophyllum pertusum
ATCAAAGCGCCTGTGAGGCAAGTCGTGAATGAAAAGGATATTAAGATTACATAATAAGTACAAAAACTCGATAAATAACTTAATAAAATGTCCATGAGTAGCACAGGGTTAAAAATACTTGTTTTTTATTTGTTCATTTTTAAACTGTCTTTGGGTTTAAGGCGGGGGTCCACCTAGCCTGCGAGCGCAGACGTATTTCCGGCTCGAGTTAGTTTTCGGCGGGGCAACTCGAGCCGGAAATACGTCTGCGCTCGCAGGCTAGGGTCCACCTGAATGCCATTTTTTCCGCCACTTAACATGGGTTTAATGGAAATATCTCATTCGCGTTTCAAGCAATCCAAAAACTCTTAGCTCATCCCATGAATCTATGTTATGGGGTGTTTTGTAAATTTTTGGGTGATTTTGGGTATTTTGGGGAGGAAAGAGTTTTTTTCAAAGGAGTTGTAAAATTTAGGGAAATAAGAAATATTGAAGATTTAATGTAGTTTTAAAATTAGAATTTGAAGTTAAAAATTAGTAGATTGACATTGACGACAGTTGATAACCACGCAAGAGCACCCGCGTGGGTATCAACTGTCTGTTGGTGTTCCAAAATTTTTTTTTTCCTTCTATCCCTTCTTTAAACCTCTTAAATTTCATTGAAATTCAGGTAGAATCCCCCTTAATTCATTGCTACAAGTACATAGAAATACAAAATTGTAAACATTTCGGTTATTTGTGTAATTAATGCCTATTTTTGCATCACCTATCCTTGTGGGCGTGGCTTATTTTTATTTTCTCTTGTTTAAAAATGGACCTTGAGAACCCTGGTTTCCTTCTGTTAATGACATTTTTTGCAGCTGCTTTCGCTGTTTGTTTTTTTTAATACTAGTAGGCAAAATTATGTTCTTTTTAATTTCCATCAGTTTCAGTTGATTCAGAAAACGGAGTGCGCTAGTCAATAACTTAATAATTAAACCCAAAACAACGAGCCGGCTGGTCACTAACGTAAGAATCAAACACAAAACAGAGTGCGCGAGTTTCTAACGTAACAATCAAACCCAACAGAGTTTGCTAGTTAGTGACGTAACAATCAAACAGAAAACCACGAATGCGCTAGTCAGTAAGGTCCAATGAAACACATATCAAGGAGTGCGCGAGTCACCAACGTAACAATCAAACAAAACAACTGAGCGCGCTTGTCACTAACGTAACAATCAAACACAGAGCAACAGAGCGCGCTAGTCACTAACGTAACAATCAAACACAGAGCAACAGAGCGCGCTAGTCAGTAACGTAACAATCAAACACAAAACAACTGAGCGCGCTTGTCACTAACGTAACAATCAAACACAGAGCAACAGAGCGCGCTAGTCACTAACGTAACAATCAAACACAGAGCAACAGAGCGCGCGAGTCACTAACGTAACAATCAAACACAGAGCAACAGAGCGCGCTAGTCACTAACGTAACAATCAAACACAGAGCAACAGAGCGCGCTAGTCAGTAACGTAACAATCAAACAGAGCAACAGAGCGCGCGAGTCACTAACGTAACAATCAAACACAAAGCAACAGAGCGCGCGAGTCACTAGCGTAACAATCAAACACAAAAACAGCTGCGCGCGCTACTTAGTAACGTAACAATCAAACACAAAACAACAGAGCGCGCTAGTCACTAACGTAACAATTAAACACAAAACAACAGAGCGCGCTAGTCAGTAACGTAACAATCAAACACAAAACAACAGAGCGCGCTACTCAGTAACGTAACAATCAAACACAAAACAACAGAGCGCGCTAGTCACAAACGTAACAATCAAACACAGAACAGTGCGCCGGCGATAGTCAGTAACCGTAATAATTGAACACAAAACAGGCACGTAACAGTCAACAGAAACTGACAGAGTTTGCGAGTTACTAAAGGTTAAGTAATATGGGCAACATTTTCTTCCAACTGTTCGTAGGTGAGGAAAGGGAGAGATAACCTGGGATCGAGGTTGAATTGAAACAGGAACATTCCGTTTACTGTTTTTCTTTAAGTTATAGTTAGTGTATAAGTTCTCTCTTCTGGTTCCATACACTTGAAAACGGAATGGCCGTATTTGATTACTGATGTTATTTCATCAAAGAGGGAATTAAAACTATAATAGAGATAAATGTTTTGAGTGTGTTTTCTTATTGAACTATTGAAACGAAATTCATGTCGATAAACAGAACAGAGTTTGTTACAACTCCAGCATTTATGTGCGAAACAAAGATCCATGAGATCCACGATGGCATTGGAAACATGATAGAAGCGATTGTGAAGACTGGATGGTGTAAAGATCATGAACTGTGTACTGATCAAAGCCTCATTTCTCCTGATGATAACTATTTCAACACGTTGCTTGCTGTTGTTAGTTGTCGTTTTAATTGTGAATGTTTGTGGCATACTATTGTAGCTCGTCAGCCGATGGGCTTTTAACTCCTTGAGTTGCTAGCTGCAGAAGATTTATCATGTTCGCGAACTGGAAAACCTGATTGAAACCCGATAATAAATATACCACGGTGGAATGAGTGTACCCATCAAGAAGAAAACCGTAAAGTGTGAGAAATACTGGAAGTGTAGTAACGTAAAAGTGTAAGAAAAATAAAATTACGAACTCTAACTAATGCGTTGAAGTAGTTTGTTAAAAGAATTCCTTAGCTATATAGTTGCAACAAGATTGTCGGGAAAGATATTATTCTGTTAGTGACAGAATAAGATATTTCCCAGTCAGGTTGTCCCCTAAAGCTACTTGAAGTAGTAGTAGTAACTTTATTTATCCACATATCACAAACTGAAATTGAGCATGGGAGCTCGTTTAAATGTAAATGTGCATCAGTTAAGTATGAAAAATAAGAACTATGTATTTATATATATTAAAATAGATAAAATTTAATATTAGGAAATAATTTATAAGAAAATGACAATAAGTAAAATGAATGAAAAATAGCTAATATGTCTAAATTGCTGTACAATGTTACAAATTGCAAATATGGTAATTAAAATCAGTCGTCAGTGAGACGGTTGTTTTATGTAGTTGTTTTTGAAGGATGAAAGAGTTTCAGATTGTATAGATGGCGTCAGGAAGATTATTCCATAACGTGGAGGCAATGTACGAGAATGAATGCTGTAGATATGAAGACTTTTAGTTGGATAATACAAGTTTAAGGTTACCTCTAAGATTATAATTGTTAATACGAAGTGTCAACATGTCACTTATGTAATTAGGTGCTTCGCCATGTAACGATTTATAGACAATAAGTGCTTGCTCGAAGCGCCGATGTTCCAATGATTTTATAGAGGCCAGACTTCGTAGCTCATCATAGCTAGTCTCTTTGGGCATATTGAGGAGAGTTCTGAGGGCAAAGGCATTGGTGAGTTCGAGTTTGAGGGATTGGCCTTTCCTAATTCCAATAAACATTTGGGATGAATACTCCAGGTGTGGTATAGAATAAAAGCTTTGTATACTTTTATCATAACTTCAAAAGGTACAAATTTGCGAATCCGTCGAAGAATGGAGAATTAAGCATTAACTTTCCGGCATATTTCTTTGATGTGCGACTTAAACGAGAGAAGCTCGTCAATGTTGACACCTATGATTTGCCAAAAGTAATGGTCTGAGTTTTAGAGTTATTAACAGATAAGAAATTCTGATGAAACCAGGAAACGAGCAAGTCAAGATCCTGCTGTATATGTGCTTGTAATATATCGGGGCAAGAGTGTGACGAGTATTCCGTGGTATCATCTGCATACAGTCTTAGTGAGACGTTACTGGTCGCCAGGTTGGGGTCATTGATGAAAATATTGAACCCTGTGGGACCCCATGCTTTACAGTCATCCAGTCAGAGTAGTCGTTGCCTTTCTTAATACGTTGTTTTCGTTCAGACAGGTAAGATCGTAGCAGCTGCAGTGCATCGTCGTTTCAGTAAACCATAAGCTTTATAAGCTTTGCAAGAAGTAAGTTGTGCCGGACAGATCGAGTCAAACGCCTTGCAGGGGACAAGTCTATAGTGATAGCAGCCATTGGCGTAGCTCGCCTTTAAGCCATCAAGCCCGGGCTCAACAAGAATTTCTGTGATTTATTTTTTCAGTAGCCAAAAGGCTGTAATTTCTTAGTACTGTTTCTTTGCTCACTATCCTTACCAGATCTGGTCCTTGCGCCGATATTTCATGCTGCACATTTGAAGCTTTTGTATAATGTTGTTTAGTGTACTAAAGCTGGGATGTATCAAGTTAACAAAACCTCGGAAATATTGCTGTAAGCACTAAAAATACCTGTCATTTTACACTTGATCGAGATCGTTTTTTTTTTTACGAAACATCTCGTGGACTCGGAATGCTGAAAATAGCATTTCCGAGCCTCTAGATTTTCAAATTTTTCTGGGGGCGGGGGCTTCATAGCACCCTATCATGATGATTTCAGGGGATCTGCTAAATCTTCAGACATCTTAAGTAGGGTTGTAGTACATGAATGGCCTTTCAAAAATCCCGAGAAATTTTCGCTAAGAAAATGGAGTGAAAACTCCGGCGCACAAACTGGTCAAATTGGACCTTTTCAAGAATTTTTGATACCGCAGAAAGAATAGAAATAGGACGATAATTACATTTGAGTGATTCACTGTCTTTCTTGTGTGTATAGGCGAGACGTTGGAGACTTTCCATTCTGTAGGCCAAGTATTACAAGAAATGCATCGATTAATTAATTTTGTAAGCGAGCACACAATACATTCGTCACCTCCCGCCTCGAATAGCCCTGCTAATTTGCGGGAGGTGAAAATCTATGTATTTCAACCAAAGAGTAAATAAAGCTTGTTGTTGTTGTTGTTGTTGTTGTTGTTGTTACAATAGCAGGTTCAGAGAGCTTCAGAAAGCGGGGTGAGAGATGCAGTCAGGACCAGTAGCTTTGTAAGATTTAATTCCAGTAAGGATCTTCTTGATATATAGCTCTTGAACAGGCTTGAAAGAGAAGTTAAAGTGATCCTCACATTTTTGCTTGATTGCTAAGATACTTGGATGAGTCATGAAAGCGTCTCAGGGAGGTCGGGTATATGGGAAGATACAGATTGATGAAGTATTCATTGAAAACAAGAGATTCTCTTGTTGAAAACATTTGCAACGTCAACATCGTAAACAACAGTAAAAATCAATACTTGCGTTGACTTGCATTAGGTGGCCAAACGGTAAAATTCTTGCGTCTACTTGCCTGCAAATTTGATCTCGATCAAAGTCAACTCAAGTGCGCGCAAGTCCTGGCCAAACGAGCGTAGCCCGGAGTTGTATTCAGCCCCATACATCCCTCGATCTCTCCGAGTTTGTCACATTTGAACCTGTTACATGGCGTAAGCTCCCACGAATCTCCTCTAACTCAGTGGTACAGCGTCCGACCGGTGGACAGAAAGTCATAGGTTCGACTCCAGTTGGGAGAACTTTATTGATTATTATTTTGAGCTAACTATTTTTTTTTTGGGGGGGGGGGGGGGGGGGGAGTTATCCGCAGCATATTTACTTTTCATTGTTACGTTTTTGTGGAGATGCGTTTTTAAATAAGCATGAAAAAGTGATTTATTCGCGAATCTTTAGAACTTGCGAAAAAGCGTTCGCAGTTTGCTGGCGAATTTTTCCCCTTCACCAGACTTCCCTCGCGTTAGCCCCTCCTCGCTTCAAACTATCACGGTCGACGGTCGAAGGACTACTGTCAGGACCTGACGCGTCCCCAGCCGTCTCTCATTTACACTAGAGGAGATTTTTCCGGATTCGTGACGAATCCGGGACGTTTTGGCACCGGATTCGTTTTGCAGTTTACACACAGGTGGACGAATCCGGGATAAAACTGTCCCGGTTTGGTCGCGTGTGCGGAGATTTTGAATCCGGAAATCAAAGTGAATACTTTGTATCCGAATACTTTTAAATCCGGAATGTTTTGTAGTGTAAACGGTTATTCGAATGAATCCGGAATGAATCCGGTGGGGGGGGGGGGGGGGGGGGCTTATTAGAGAGGGGGGGCTTATTTCAAATCATAAATTTTCAAGAAAATTCACATTAATTTTTCAAACTTTACTATTACACCACTAACTAAAGCAGAACAAGAAATGGGTTATGTATGACCGTCTTACAAAGGAAACGTCATTTATACCCTAACTCGACGATAGTTCTGGAAATTAAAGACCACGTTTCAATACAAAGTGACTGGAACGCCAGAAAATATTGCTGAAAAGTCATTTACATCAGCCTTAGATGGGGGGGGGGGGGGGGGACTTAATAGAGAGGGGGGCTAAATAGAGCTTTTACGGTAACCCTCCAGTGTAAACGCCGTCGAATCCGAATACCCCAACCCACCCCCCACCAAATGTGATGAATCCGGAAACATTAATGCATCCGGAAACTTTTCCTCTAGTGTAAACGTAGTTCAGTCCCCTATTACAGTTTAAAATATAGACTGAAAATTGCGCGCGCTCTGATTGGTTAAAAACCATCTTCTATTAGGTAAATAAAACATAGAAAAGCGTGTTTTATCGTTATCATACTAAGAGAGAGAAAGGGTAGGCAAGCCAGATTACGGAGACCAGTTCGAAAAGCTCGCTAAAAGCCGCCCCCCCACCAGACATACCTCGATCTTACCTCTTCACGTTGCCTACCTTTTCTCTCTCTTAGTATGATACAGACCGTTGAAACGAAAATCGCTCAAATGGCTTAAAGAAGCACCAGGGAGACAAAAAAGGACACCAAGTAAGGTTTCAAACTTTATTTAAGCTTTTCAAAGGAAAAAGAAGATATTTTCAATTAAATTTCAAATCCATACAAACTCTTATAAAATTATCGCTTTGGTCACCTGTGGTCAGAGGCTCGTCAGAGACAAAAGAGACGACTGGGGGACTGGGGACGAGTCAGTGTCAGGAGTGAGCTGCAAAAACCATGAAAATGGCGGATTACCGATCAAGCTCACGAAAAGATGGCAAATATCAAGTAAATTTGACCAATTGCAACATCCAAACCGTTGTTATTGGTGATGGAACCACTGTGAATACATGCTGTCGGCGTGCTGAGCGGTCAACAGCTTCGCGATCGGGGCCGACAGTGATCCAAGATGGCGGTGAATGGCGTGGGACGAAGAGAAAGCAAAGTAAGATCAGATTTCCGCAACGAAAATACAGACCTGACTATGCCAGGAGGGCTTCTTCCCTCAACATCTTGAAGGCCATTTAAGAGTGTCAACGTTATTTAAGGTATCAGTATACCCCAAATTTGACCATTTTGCAAGATTTTACTTTTTGTTATCTTCAGATAAGCTTAAGCTTAAGCTTAGATTACACCAAGACCTTTCATTTCCAAAAAGTTTCACGAAAAAAGATTGCTTCTAAAGAAAGTTATGAAGAAAAAACGATTCTCGCCATTAATTATTTCCAATCGAGAGCCGTCAACAGGTTGTCAACATGTACGTACAAAAAGTCACGTAACATGAGGGCCGACGTGTTTTGTAGATTCACCCGAAATTCGAAAGCCGCATCTTGCAATGTCCGTAGAAACATAACAGACTGTGTCCGCGTTTTCAAGTAAGAATATACCGAAATGCGAAATTGTTCGGTACTGAATTGAGCCGAAGCGCTCGTCTCAACCGGGTCTCAAGTGACACCGGATCGCATCACTGATATGATTAGGACAACTTGAAAATCGCTCGCGGTTGCATATCCATGTGGGCGAATATCCCACAGAGAGGCTATTAAAATGGAGGGAAAACTGAAGCCATAAACTCTTGTTTTACTTGTAGCACGATCGGTGAGAGGATAACTTTCTTCTCCTGGCCATAAGAAGCGCGCATTTGAGGTCATTTGTATTCGATACGAACTATGTTGTTGATTAAAGTAAGAGGAGCCTTCTCTTTGTCGATCAACGCATAATTATTTTCACGCGTCTTGTGTATTTAATCTCATCAGACCGGAAGAACGCCCCAAAACATGTTTTCCCCTGTTTCTCGAAAATAAAATTTCAGCGAATGAAGCGCGCGTTTCGAGTTCGTTTGCAACGAATTTTCAACCTTTTTCGCTGAAATTTGTAGAGAATGTTCTCCAATAGTCTGGCAACAAAACTGTGTCGGGGAATTTTATTTTTTTCTCTCCTTCGAAAGGTTATGAGTATTTTCGTACAGAAGTAATCAAAATTCCCTGACACAGTTTTCTTTAGAAAGGTGTCAAGAACACGTAGCGATGTTTCAACCGCAAACGAACTTGATTTGTGGACCAATATACTTTTGAAATTGAGCGCTTTATTCGAAACAGGTTAATTTTTTTACTTCAAATGAATACATATTCGTAATCTACAATTCTTAAGCTTTCAGGAAATATATACTTTATTGGGGTTTTTGTTAAACGTCCGACCGTAAAACAGCGCCAACGCATGATGGTCATTTGGGGTATACTGATACCTTAAGTTATACGGTGGCTTCTAATGGCTCCATCAATTCCAAGCCCGCTCATCCCCCACCCCCCCCACCCCCCCACCCCTCCACCCCCCCTCCCCAGGCATTTGTCGGGCATTTGTCATTTTTCTGACAGAAGGTTGAAAATGCCCCATGGTGGGGTCAGCTTATATGCACAAAATCCCCACGGTGGGGCTTCAGGAACAGTGCAAATGCCCGACCCATGGGACAATTTCATAATTTGATTTTCAATCAAACTTTCCAAGCCTTGACCCACAACCAAGAACTTACGAAATCCGTGTCTTGTCCCGCAAAGGTGTTGAAGTCGAAGCTTCATTCCGCCATCTTTAACATCTTTGGTTCGCACGTGGAAAGCAACGGTGCAAATGTTTGCACATGTGGGGTGGGGGTGGGGCTACGGTATTCTTGAAAAGTGCGGGACTCAAACGAGGTTTAATATCAACTCAGTTTTTATATTTTTCTATCGGGGGCAATCAGGAAATTTTAAATAAACAACAGCGTTGCCTTTGACAATGCCCAACCCCCGGGCTGCCCGGTTATAGCAAATGCCCCACCCCAGGACGGGAAAAGTTGTAAAATGCTCGACAAATTCCCGGGGGGGGGGGGGGGGGGATGGTCGGAGCCATAAGGGACATACATTCCTCCCACTTCTTACTTGCGACTTAGTTGCGACTTATTTGCTTGCGACTTGCTACTTGCGACTTGCTACTAACCTGCGACCTGCGACCCGTGGATCCCGCGCGCGCGTATGTTGTTTTCAAGATGGAGGGTAGGAAGTGTAGCTTTATATAGTTGCCTTGCAAGAAGTTGTTCTTAGCTTGTGTAACCGCTTAAGCGTGTGTCGCGTTCTTGAGCAGAAATTAAATTTGCAAGCGACTTTAAAAACAAAACGAAATGCGTAGTAAATATTTACACAATTTTTGTAGGCTTCCCAAATTAACCTCTTTGTTAAACTAGAATGGTTAAATAAATTATTTCCGACGATAAAAATAATCGTATCAAGTATTATCCATAAAATAAGCTTGAAAGTAAAAATTGCAAAAAGCATACGCGTATAAGCGGTGAACTTCATCCTTCGTCCACATATTAGATATGCGTATGCAAATTTACCTTGTTGATACAGCTGACACTTTCGAAAGCGAAACCTGTGAATAGACGAACGCAGAAAATGGGGCAAAAAGCTTTTCCTGATAAAAATTTTATTTAACACATTGACTACTAAAGCGGCCATAAACGGCCAAGAAGAGACCACAGACTTGTACCACTTGTGACGTCATCACTGTTCACGCCAGAGGATGTCTTTGATAATCAACGGATAGAGTTGGCAAATGTCTAACAAAGCATGCCTAAACGAGCACGAAACATTAAATTGGACCGGAGATACACACGAAACAACTTTATGGATTTTTTCCTCCAAAATCACCAAAAAACGCGACCTTCACTACCATAATGGCACTCTTTGTCAAAAAAATTCCCTTTTCCCAACGTTTAGGCTAAAACTTTTTCAACGTGAACAAAGACGACTGAAAGGCCAACAAAACCACAAAATAAAATGTGCGGTTCCAGAAAATATCCATACCCACGCCAAGGAAGGTCATTGGAAATTCCGAGGGGGAGGGGGGTCTCAAAAGCCAAACTTTTTAAAGGGAAGTATGAAGCTAAACTGGAAATTCCTGGGGGTAGGGGGGGTTCAAACCAAAAAACCTTTCGTGGGGGAGGTATGGATATATTCTGGAACCACACAATGAGAGAAAAAGGAGAGCAAGAACGGCAAAAAAAATAAAAGGAAAAGAAAAGCCTAAAGTCAGGTGGGTTTTTCAAACCCAAAAACTATGTTGAAATTTTGATTTCTGCGCATGCCCGAGAAAAATATTGAATTCGTCGCTTCTACATAAAAGGGGATGTTAGTTGCTGTGTTTTAAACCAAGTTTTAGACAGTTTGACATTAAACTGTTGAGATAATGGCCAGAAATAGGCATCTGGGATGTTAGATTGACGTTTTTTGGAAAAAGCCCAGTAGTCAATGGGTTAAGCAAAGAACCTTGTTTTCCCAGAAATGGCTCTTTTTACATAACTTTGATTGATCTATCAAAAGAAAGCCGAAATGGGTTGAATAGACCACAAAAATGGATTTCAGGAGTTTTGATTAACACATTGACTACTAAAGCGGCCAAATTAAACGGCCAAGAAGAGACCACAGACTTGTACCACTTGTGACGTCATCACTGTTCACGCCAGAGGATGTCTTTGATAATCGTTTTTTGGAAAAAGCCCAGTAGTCAATGGGTTAAATACAAAAGTCAAAATGCTACAATTCCCTTTCAAAGCAAAACACTTTCGATTTTCTTTCGTGCGTGAGGCCATGCAAACGCTTCGTCCGTGTTCAAGCACTATCAATGATCTATTTACGTGCGGCTCTCAAGACAGAATTACAAAAGTTATTTGAATTGCGTGATCAAATGATCAGTTATTCTTATAAAGGAAATCAACATCTAAAAATAATGATTTACCGTGATGTAGCATTTTCAAACTCATTAATAATTCATGAGCTAATTAACCTATGAGAAGCCACGCATTTCGTCACGTGTATGTGGTTTGATACCCGGTGAAGACCATGTGGCAGGAACGTTTGTCACGTGCATGATTCTGGATATCCAATTAAATGACAGATGAAGATCACTAGTGATCTTCATATGCAATTTTATTGGATATCAAGATTCTTGCGGCATTTATATGACTTAGACTTAAACTAAATAAGGCCTTCATATTCATACGGCAATTAATCAATCAAATGAAGAGACTCTGCTCCGCTCTTTGATCTCCCATGTAGTATGTATCGTGACGAAGTATCTTCGATAGCATCTTCGATGAGATAATACACATATAAACACACAACAGAAAGCCGTGGCAAGGCAACTATAAGCTACGCTTCCTTCCCTCCATCTTGAAAACAACATACGCGCGCGGGATCCACGGCTGCCACAACGGAAATTTGTTTCAACCAATCAGAAGCACTACCCAGATCTGGGTAGTGGTTACGTCACACTACGGAATTTTGGCGCTCATTCCTCAGACGTCTGTTTCGTGGGGCTACCAGTGGTTGTGACGCAAAACGACGTCTGTTTTCTCAGGCTAGGGTCCTCACGAATCTGTGATGGGGATTAATTATTGTTGTGGTGCGAGGGTGATAACCAGGCTTTAGAGATTGACTGGAGCTCGCTGGTCTCCCGACATCTGCCCTTTTATACTGTTGACGGTCTTGTTTTCTCGATGAACGTTTGCCCAGTGGACGAGTAACTTGCGTGACACCGCTTAGAATATGTCCTGAATTTCCGACTACAGATTTGCATCAATTATAATTATTTCATGCAAAGAACATTTCCTTTTCTTGTTAACCCATTGACTACTGGGCTTTTTCCAAAAAACGTCAATCTAACGTCCCAGATGCCTATTTCTGGCCATTATCTCAACAGTTTAATGTCAAACTGTCTAAAACTTGGTTTGAAACACGGCAACTAACATCCCCTTCTACGTAGAAGTGACGAATTCAATATTTTTCTCGGGCATGCGCAGAAATCAAAATTTGGACATAGTTTTTGGGTTTGAAAAACCCACCTGACTTTAGGCTTTTCTTTTCCTTTTATTTTTTTTGCCGTTCTTGCTCTCCTTTTTCTCTCATTTTATTTTGTGGTTTTGTTGGCCTTTCAGTCGTCTTTGTTCACGTTGAAAACGTTTTAGCCTAAACGTTGGGAAAAGGGAATTTTTTTGACAAAGAGTGCCAATGGTAGTGAAGGTCGCGTTTTTTGGTGATTTTGGAGGAAAAAATCCAAGTTGTTTCGTGTGTATCTCCGGTCCAATTTAATGTTTCGTGCTCGTTTAGGCATGCTTTGTTAGACATTTTCCAACTCTATCCGTTGATTATCAAAGACATCCTCTGGCGTGAACAGTGATGACGTCACAAGTGGTACAAGTCTGTGGTCTCTTCTTGGCCGTTTATGGCCGCTTTAGTAGTCAAAGGGTTAATCAAAACTCCTGAAATCCATTTTTGTGGTCTATTCAACCCATTTCAGCTTTCTTTTGATAGATCAATCAAAGTTATGTAAAAAAGAGCCATTTCATGGAAAACAAGGTTCTTTGCTTAACCCATTGACTACTGGGCTTTTTCCAAAAAACGTCAATCTAACGTCCCAGATGCCTATTTCTGGCCATTATCTCAACAGTTTAATGTCAAACTGTCTAAAACTTGGTTTGAAACACGGCAACTAACATCCCCTTCTACGTAGAAGCGACGAATTCAATATTTTTCTCGGGCATGCGCAGAAATCAAAATTTGGACATAGTTTTTGGGTTTGAAAAACCCACCTGACTTTAGGCTTTTCTTTTCCTTTTATTTTTTTTGCCGTTCTTGCTCTCCTTTTTCTCTCATTTTATTTTGTGGTTTTGTTGGCCTTTCAGTCGTCTTTGTTCACGTTGAAAACGTTTTAGCCTAAACGTTGGGAAAAGGGAATTTTTTTGACAAAGAGTGCCAATGGTAGTGAAGGTCGCGTTTTTTGGTGATTTTGGAGGAAAAAATCCAAGTTGTTTCGTGTGTATCTCCGGTCCAATTTAATGTTTCGTGCTCGTTTAGGCATGCTTTGTTAGACATTTTCCAACTCTATCCGTTGATTATCAAAGACATCCTCTGGCGTGAACAGTGATGACGTCACAAGTGGTACAAGTCTGTGGTCTCTTCTTGGCCGTTTATGGCCGCTTTAGTAGTCAAAGGGTTAAGGAAACATTTGAAAACATATTTCCTTTTTTCAACGCCGTGAATAAGCCGCGAATATATTTTTTTACTGTGAAGTCTGTGAAGCATATCGAATCGAATTGAAGACGTGTTCTCAGATGTCAAATTGCAGTGCAAATACCGGTAAATGTACAAATTATGTCAACACAATGTGTGTGTAATAAATTGTAGCGCTCTTAGTTTCGGAAATTGATTTCCGAAATTACTGTTTTCCCCGCTTTTCAGTCGAATGATCTGAAACCACCTCGCTTTTGTAGCTAAAATCATTTTTGCATTCAGCCACCTGGCAAATTCGCAATATCGATCGGCGAATTATTTTTAGACGCAAGTCTTCGCGTCTATAATGAAAACTAAGCCATATGTTGATCGTACTTTGAGAAATTATTGAGTCATTGTTCATGTTCCTCTTGTTGATACCGGATTTAATAAAGCCGTTTTTTTGTTTATTAACAAATTCTCCACACTATTAAAGCCCAACAAAGTCACTTCCCATATAAATTTGATCGATAAACAAACTTGGAGTAATTCTTGCGGCTCCTGTTTCTACAGGTACGTCTACCTGCGTCTACACAGATTACGTTGAAGTCAATGTTAATTGCACTGCGCATCCTTTCTGCGCATAATTTTGCGCGTAATTAGCGCGCGCACATTAAAAACATGGCGGCTTTTTCATCGTGGCTATGCTCGCCAGAGAGGTAAATGATTGTTTTCTCGTAAACGAGTGCGGTGACCTATCATTTTTTTTCGCATATTTAAGTCTAGAAATCATCTTCTTTCTATGCAAGGAGTATAGACCAATTCTCAGTGCAGGAAAATTAATAATCACTGAAAACGTGAAAAAATACGTGTTTTTGGTTGATTTTGTAAGGAATTATGAGGTATTTTAGTCGATTATATCTCTTTCGCGGGGCTGGTGACCTATTCTTTTTATTCTATATTTTGAAACATTTACATCACTGACAATGTTCAACTAGGGAAAGTTTCAGAAACTTCCCAGTGTAACTTCTATTTCGATGGAATTACCTTAAACAAAGAAAAGGAAAAAAAAAAAAGAACGGCCTGATTCGAACCTAGATTTAAAAAAAGGAACCGTTAGGATTAGAACTCTCGCCCTCAATCCTGAAGATCAGTTTTAAAACCCGCTACGCGAGGCCTTCGCCCTCGCTTCGCGAGGAATTATTAGTCAGTTATTTATTTCTCATTTAGCCTATTTCATCATTCGTGTTTATCTTAGATTTTAATGTATAATTCTATTTTTATTAGATGTCTTATTCTGTATTTTGCACATATTTCACGTTTAAATCCGTGATATGTGGTTAAATAAATTACTGACTACTACTGCCAAATCCTAAGACTACGTTTACACTAGAGGAAAAGTTTACGGATTCATTAATGTTTCCGGATTCATCACATTTGGGGTATTCGGATTTCGTCAGCGTTTACACTGGAGTGTTATTCGGATTCTCAACTGTTTACACACATCGACGAATACGGGGAAATTCATATCATCTCAGGTGGATAAATATCCGGATTCATTCCGGATTCATTCGAATAACTGTTTACACTTTTACAAAACATTCCCGATTTATTAAGTATTCAGATACAAAGTATTCACTTTGATTTCCGGATTCAAAATCTCTGCACACGCAACCAAACCGGGACAGTTTTATCTCGGATTTGTCCACCTGTGTGTAAACTGCAAAACGAATCCGGTGCCAAAACGTCCCGGATTCGTTACGAATCCGGAAAAATCTCCTCTAGTGTAAACGTAGTCTAAGTTGCGGTCGAATAGAGTCTCCAGTGAGAGTGAAGAAGAAATCTTGCGGTATAATTCTCCAGAATTATTTCCAACCGTTTGAGGCGATTCCGATCGTATGTTCGAAAACTCGACCAAGCCAACCAATGAACAAATTCAACGGTAGTATCGAAAGCGAAGCACTCGAAAACGAAGACCGAAGCACGAAGCACCCTGAAGTCGAAAACGAAGCACCCGAACTCGAAAACGAAGCACCCTGAAGTCTAAAATGAAGCACCCTGAAGTCGAAAACGAAGCACCCGAACTCGAAAACGAAGCACCCTGAGGTCGAAAACGAAGCACCCTGAACTCGAAAACGAAGCACTCTTACCCCAGTGGGATTTAAAGTCGAAGTCCTACCTCTGGGCTCTGGGGTCGAGAACAGAATGTGTAAAGCAAAAAAGCAACCTCGTTCCCAGGGTCTACTCCGCTTTCAAGATAGCGGCTGCGCGCGGGACATCCGCCACGAATCGTGGAGTATTTTGTCACGTGACACAAGATCGATTGTCTTCGCTACACTTGACCAACGGTTCTAGGATCAAATGATGGCGCCCAGCCACCATCCTGAAAAGGGAGTAGACCCTTGGAACGAGGTGGCAAAAAAGGTGTACGCAGGCCCCGGGGGGGGGGGGGGGGGGGTGCACCTAAGTACTAAATGAAGTGTAAGTACTCTAGCCACTGTGCACCACCAGGCCTGTGTGCACACTGTGTATTTTTTGCTTCTTCAAACCTATTAAACTGGTTTATCACGACAGACTCGCTTTATTTCTGTCACCAATTGTCAGTGCACGGCTATTGCACGTGATAATTAGTGATTCCACCAATCGCGCGTTTGCCTTTTGTTTTCGATAAAACCAGTGACATAAGTTTCCCACGTGAATTCATCAACGTCCAGACATCGCAGCGTATTTACTGGATATAGTATTTCAAGCCTACGTGATGGCATGAGAAAGGGGTGACAGGCCAGGAAGATTCCCACGGTGCGGGACATTTGTTTATTTGCTCTTCTTTGGTTAAATTTCCGACCTGCCCTGCTCCACTTGTGTTTCATGAGACAACTATATGCTGTATTAATAGGAAATGTTTAAAGCTAAAAGCTTAATGGAGCGTATTTGACAGTTTAGGTTGTTGATTCAGTGGGGGTCCAGTGTCGGTCAACATGATTCCATGCCCTTTCATGTCAGGCTTTGACACCTCTGTGATGCAATTTAATTTGTGATGTTTTGCTAGAAAGTTTGGATCATGTATCTTATGGGGGGCCTCGGCCGATACATCGGTCGTTACATCGGCCGATATATCGGTCGATATATCGGCCGATACTCGACCGACACTCGATCGATACTCGGTCGATGTCTCGGTCGATACTCGACTGATACTTGGTTGACATGGACCGCTATATCGGCCGACATATCGGCCGACATATCGGCCGAGATGTATGTACCGACATGTCGGCCGATATAGTCGGCAGTACACCGACATTTCATCGATACTTTATCGATACTTCACCAATACTTCACCGATACTTCACCGATACTTCCCGAGTATATCGGTCTATGAAAAAATAAAACATTTTTAAAAGTGTCAAAATTACGAGTTAATTAGAATGTTTTACCCACTTCATTGTTTTAATTACCTACTTCAAAAACTGGTGGATTTCCGCTGTTGTGTAATTTGGATAGAGAATTGTTGGTAAGGACGCTAATTCGTGTTTAGCAGTTTTCGCGCGTTGTGAAATGATAACATGGCGGGAAGTATGAGATTGAACACCTCACATCGTGGGTCAGATGTCAATTGGTAAATAGAGATGTTTTAGGAATTATACTCAGATTTATAGTGAAGGACAGATTGGTGTTTGAAATAAAAACTCCTTTTTTCCGAGAACAATTCGTGACTGGAACGCTCTTCCAGCAGAGGCAGTAGAGGCTTCATCCCTTAAGGCGTTTAGAAACCATGCATTTACAAAATCATTTCTAGATTATTATTTTCTATTTGTTTTATTCTCTATTGTATTTTTCCTTTGACCGCTGACCGATTTGCAAGAATCATATAGATGGAGGCAAATAAATGGCAAATGTAAATGTAAATGGTCGATATATCGGCCGATATGTCGATCGAGTTAGGATCGACAGTCGACCGATATGTAACCGATAGTTGACCGATACACCACCGACAATATCGCGCCGACATCACGAGGGCCATCGGTCGATATATCGACCGACACTCGATTGATACTCGACCGATACTCGGTCGATATATCGACCGATACTCGGTCGAGAAATCGACCGAGTATCGGTCGAGTATCGATCGAGTGTCGGTCGAATATCGGCTGATATATCGGCCGATATATCTGCCGATGTAACGACCGATGTATCGGCCGAGGCCCCCCATAAGATACATGATCCGAAAGTTTTTCTTTTTAGCTCAAGATTAAAAAAGCTCTCCAAGTCGATCTTTCCTCAGAGTTCCGGGTGCTTCGTTTTCGAGTTCGGGGTGCTTCATTTTCGAGTTCAGGGTGCTTCGTTTTCGACCTTAGGTGCTTCGTTTTCGACTTCAGGGTGCTTCGTGCTTCGGTCTTCGTTTTCGAGTGCTTCGTTTTCGATACTACCCAAATTCAACGCCATTTTGAACAGGCTGCATCCTTTAGGAGACTGCGGCAACTACTGGAGCGACTTCAACAGCGTCGCAGATAATATTCTGCAGGCTAGCAAAAGCGATATGTTAACATCTTGGAAGGGGGGGGGGGGGGGGACTTGGGAGCATATATATCCTATTGGTGGTTTTCATCAACGTTACAAAAACTGTTTGCTTGCATGAACAACACCAGAAAATTGCCAGATAAAAGAGCAGGCAGAATTAAACGTTTTGTCCGAAATATAGCTTTGTAGCGTTTTTCATAACCAAGTTATTACCAAATGAATTTTTAGAAAATTATAGTATTTACACGTAGTATGCCGCCGCCATGTTTGTGTCCTTCAGATGGGCACCAATATGGCCGCCATTGAAATTTCACAAGAAGTAGAGTAGATTCTACTGTCAATATTATTAGCTTTCGCTTAAAATCTGTTTAGACATATCACTTCTAAATTATTATCACGTCTAAAAATTTAAAAATGACATAAAAATATCCGTTTTTGTGACAGTTCAAAAACACTTTCATCCGGAACTTCACAAATTTCAAAATGCTCTATTTCCACAACGAAGCACTGGATCAATACCAAGCTTTGTATGGAGATTAATGATTTTCATGTCTAGAATATATAAAAATAATAGCTTTGCAGGATTAACAGTTTAGATTTTAGAAATTTGATGACGTCAGATGAAAACAAAGAATACAGGTTGGGTTCCAAGCAGAGCAGACAATTCAATCTTACGGTTTTTTTTTTCCAGAACTACTGGTAGATAACACATCTGTCAAGGAATTTGTCACTATGGATATAATTGTCATCTGTATCCTTTACCTCATTATCGTGACCATACATGTACATGTATCTTGCCGATATCAACCAACATTGGAGTCGCTGGACTCGCGACCCCTCCACTCTTGGTATGCAGAGTTTAAGTTTGACCCTGACGTATGGGCAGAACCTTTGACAAAGTCTGATGCAAGGTGGGTTTTCCCTTTTAATAGTTTTACAGAGCCTTCAAGTTTCTGGATCATGTATCTTATGGGGGGCCTCGGCCGATACATCGGTCGTTACATCGGCCGATATATCGGTCGATATATCGGCCGATACTCGACCGACACTCGATCGATACTCGATCGATACTCGGTCGATGTCTCGGTCGATACTCGACTGATACTTGGTTGACATGGACCGCTATATCGGCCGACATATCGGTCGAGATGTATGTACCGACATGTCGGCCGATATAGTCGGCAGTACACCGACACTTCACCGATACTTTACCGATACTTCACCGATACTTTACCGATACTTCACCGATACTTCCCGAGTATATCGGTCTATGAAAAAAATAAAACATTGAAGTGTCAAAATTACGAGTTAATTAGAATGTTTTACCCACTTTATTGTTTTAATTACCTACCAAAAACCAAAAACTGGTGGATTTCCGCTGTTGTGTAATTTGGATAGAGAATTGTTGCGTTGTGAAATGATAACATGGCGGGAAGTATGAGATTGAACACCTCACATCGTGGGTCAGATGTCAATTGGTAAATAGAGATGTTTTAGGAATTATACTCAGATTTATAGTGAAGGACAGATTGGTGTTTGAAATAAAAACTCCTTTTTTCCGAGAACAATTCGTGACTGGAACGCTCTTCCAGCAGAGGCAGTAGCTAGAGGCTTCATCCCTTAAGGCGTTTAGAAACCATGTACATTTACAAATCGTTTCTAGATTATTATTTTCTATTTGTTTTATTCTCTATTGTATTTTTCCTTTGACCGCTGACCGATTTGCAAGAATCATCATATAGATGGAGGCAAATAAATGGCAAATGTAAATGTAAATGGTCGATATATCGGCCGATATGTCGATCGAGTTAGGATCGACAGTCGACCGATATGTAACCGATAGTTGACCGATACACCACTGACAATATCGCGCCGCCATCACGAGGGCCATCGGTCGATATATCGACCGACACTCGATTGATACTCGACCGATACTCGGTCGAGAAATCGACCGAGTATCGGTCGAGTATCGGTCGAGTATCGATCGAGTGTCGGTCGAGTATCGGCCGATGCATCGACCGATATATCGGCCGATGTAACGACCGATGTATCGGCCGAGGCCCCCCATAAGATACATGATCCAAGTTTCTTACTATTTTATTGACCAGTGTTTTAGCTTCCAAAAAAATCATACACCAGCCAACTCTCATGCATTATGCGCGAGTCTCACACATGCTAATTTCATGCAGAATTATGCGCAGAAATGATGCGCAGTGCAATACTAAGGAATCACCTTAAATTATTAGGATTGCAAGCTTGGTCAGGGTGCAACAGCAGACACTACTGATAGTGCACCCCATAAAGGTCCGATAGTGCAGCGGCATTGGATGAAAGTGATTTTACTTAGCAACCTTATGCATGTACTCATATTGTGGAGGCACAATGGCCAGCTAATAACTAGTAGTGCATTGGACTGTGGATTGAGATGTTTAGGTCCGAGTGCTGGCCAGGGTCATTGTGTTGTATTCTTGGGCAAGACACTTTTCCCTCACAGTGCCTCTCTTTGCCCAAGGAGTTTTAATGGGTACCAATAAATTGCTGGTAGGCAACCTGACAAAATTTGTTTTTTTATTCAAAATTAGATATCCCCAGGCGTTATTCAGCTGGAACTATGTCATCAATGGTCGTCACAGGAATCGTGCGGGTAAGAGTGGATAATTTCACCAACCACTGGCCCCGGGAGTGACCAAGTTATTGGTCATTGGGTTATTTCGATGACATAGTGTATTATGATACTACATGTACAGTATGTCTTATGGTTAGCCCAGGGTTCCAGATGAGAAAGGGGTCTCAGGCCATAAACCCGACAAGGTCGGCTACCTGATCCGATAAGATGATTTGGTGAGGTCCATATCTATTGACCTGTTGCAATATTCGTCATCAAAATCTAATGCTTGCTTTTAAAACGTTTACTGGAACACAAGGGATCCAAGCTGTGACCATTTGGTTGCTATGGTGAGTGAAAAAGTTTTTTGCTGACCAGATTTTCCAAACAGGTAGCCAATTTGGTGACTAATGCAGTGCAAAAGGTTGGTTGGACATTGAACAATTATTTTTAGTACTAGGCGTAATCACAGATTATTAAAGTGCGTTTGACAAAGACGGTGGGCTTTCGAGTTGAAGAGAGAAACGTTAGAGATATTAAACATTTTTGCTTATAAAATATGGGCTTGAAACCTAATAATATTATTGATAGTGAAGGCCTGGAAGATAGCCATCCCAATAAATAAAATAACACCGATAAACTGTACACAAACTACAACAGTGACATTTATTGAAATTTCGTGAATAGAATTCAAAACGGTAACAGTTAATATAAATGTCTCCATATTGTTCCATTTGGCTCAATGAACAGTACAGTCACTTCTCTCAGGGTATGATAAATTGTACGTACATACTTGTCAAACAATGTTGCATTTTTTTCCTTTCACCTAATCACAACAGAAATCCACTGGAAATCCACTGATGAACGATCTTCCTTGAATCACAACAATTTTGCAATAAACAGAACAACAATATAAATATGATCAAGGTCTCCATGGCTCAATGACCACTGAGTCATTTGGCTTGCTGTTGATATGCTGCAGAAGTAGTGCACAATTCTCTCAAAAATAATTTAACTTACCCAGCAACAGAAGGCCAAGGACGGACTACAACAGGTCACCACAGAAATCCGTCGACATTTAATAAGTCACAACAGAAATCCACCAGCCAAACGATCTTCTTGACGACAGAAAATCCTCTAGAAATCCACTGACGATGATCTCACTAAAAATTCCGGCCTTGAATCACAACAGAAATCCACTGCTGAATTGAATGACAAAACAGAAATCCAATGCCAAACGACACAACAAAAATCCCTTCACCATTGCTGTACGTAGTTATAACGAGCATGAACTTACTGAGCAAACAGCAAAAGTCCAGCTAGAATCGCAGTCGAAAGGCGAACATCTGCACCAAGTGTTTGTCCTTGTGTATGTTGCGGAACGAGAATGTGACTTCGTCGACCGCAATAACAATCGTGACGCCTTGAATTTGCATAACTAGCTGTTATTACTATTTATATAACTAACTCAATGGGCAAAAGTCACGCTTTCGGCCGACTACATGTTTGGACTTGCCTGGATCAACGCCGCTTTTCACGAAACGTTACATTAGAAATTAACCGAATAGAATACAAAGAGCTTTAAATATACGAAAAGTTCAGAAGCAAACAAATTCAAAAAACAAAGTCTTCATTGATCTTGTCGAATTCACGTCGCGCAGGAGCATATCACCCCGGAGCCTCTATCTGTACTGATTAATGACAACAGCGTAGTTACACCTTCGGCTTTTTTTCTCCCGCGAAAAGATTTCCGTGTATGTCCGCGTAAAATAGTGATAATTCGTAGTAACGTCATTCCGCCGTTCTAATTTTATTCTACGTTCCTCTCATCCATTCCTGGTTTTATTTTTAATCTGAAACATGAATGACAACCTTGTCCTCGTGCTCGCAACAGGTGATTTTCGTGGCAAAAGTAATTCTAAAAATAGCTCAAGGTGTAACTACGCTGTGTCATATAGGCCCAATAAGGGAGATGGAGGCTCCAGGGTGATATGCTCCTGCGTCGCAACTATATTATTTTGTTTACACCGTTTACACACAAGCGTATAGATTCACTGTCAGCTAAGAAATACATGTAACCTCGCCGGCCAAATTAAGATCATTTCGCTCCATTCATTTTCGGCTCGTGATCCAGGGAAGTTTTAATGGGTGACAGTAATTCCAAATGGATAACTGAAAGCCGTTAGTGTATTTCTTTGGGTGAGAGGTCACAAAATTTTTGAGTGACCACAAAAAAAATTGTGTGACTTTGATAAAATCTAATTACAGACTGACCAATCAGAAACTTCGGTTCTCACGCTTAAAAACTGATAAATACAGGACTCGGAGGCTTTCAGTCCCGTTTCAAGTTTCAAGCACGGATCTGTATAAATTTATTAGAAACCTCAATCATTTGAGATTTTATTTTGACTTTAGTTCCTTCAGTTTGAAAGATTAGAAATTACCTTGACTTCCAAATGTTTTAATAATTTTGGTGTATTTTTTGCGCTGAATGACAACTGGTGAAAGAAACTGGACTTTATTTTATCATGCACAAGGTCAAAGCAGGATGAAAATCGATTTGCTGTAATTTGTGTGAGTAATTTTTATGGCTACTGCGCTTGCGCAAGTGGCCATTATTGTCGCCGTCGAAGCATTCTTTGTAACATTCCTTCGTAAGACTTTTTTGTAACAATTCTTTGAATAACTGAACATGATATGGCATTGTTCGATTGTTTTGCTTCATTGACGGTGGTGTCAAGTGCAATGCTTAAAAAGAAGATTGGTATATTTAGTGAGCTATATGGAGAGAAATTGCGTTGCAAAATAAATATGAAAGACACGTTTGTTTTTAAATGTTTTTATTTACGTAGGTGTATTTCTTTGACAACTGCACGAACAGGGTCGCGTTTGATTGAGTCACATTGTTGAAGCTTTTGTTGAGTAACCGCCGGTCTTTTAGAGTCCTTCGTACAATTCATTTGTTTGAGCTGTACTTTCCTGAAATAAAGATAAAAGTTGCTAAAAAGGGAATAGGTTAAATTAAGATATTTACTAAGAAGGCCGGATCATTTTTTTTTTCTAGTTAGTAATGTTTATGTGGGAGCTGTATTTGTTTGGCTAGGCTTCAAGGAGTCATTCACGCGCGAAAGACGAAGCCGAGAAAAGAAGACGGCGAGATAGTTTACTGGAGCAGAGTTTTTGAAAATCATTCCGGCACAGCTTCAGTTGTTTAAAGGGTGATGAAACAGTATAAAACGATCAATTGATATCTCAAGAGATAAATGAAATTTATACAGGTCAAACGTGATATTCGTTAAGCCTTGGGTTGCGATAGACTCATTTAGTCACACGCGCGAGGGGTGAAGTCAGAGAAGAAAGTATTGCTGAGGGACCAAATAATTTTTGTTATGCTAGTGTGACCGAGCCGCGTGAGTGAGTAAGGTAGCGAGTAAACGAGAGACAACAATATTCCGTTTATGTCAATTTAATAAGCCAAAGCGTTACAACGAAGAACACGAACAGAGCACTAGAAAAAGGGCAATAGCGCTGGGGAACATAACAACGCTAACATTACTAAACCGCGAATACAATAATAATCACTAAACAAGAATAAAACTACAATATAATATGTAAACAAACATTGAGTCACGAATAAGCGATGAACCGTGACAATCAACACGTGACTTACGTAAAGTGTCATATGATACGAAACTAGCGAAAGCGAAACTACGAACTCGCTTCGTACTGATAAATTTACGGTAAAACTAGTACTAAAAGCTTAACTAAAGGACGATGAGCTCGACAAACCAAAAGGGAAAACTGCTAGAGCGAACTGCTCTCTACAACAACAAGATAAACGAGCGAAACTAGAAAACGAAGGATTCTAACAACGGGAACGATAATATTTGTACTTTGCTCCGAGCACTGATGACCTCGATAGAAAACTAAGAATCACCGAACGAAAACTACAAAAGGAAAACGCTTACCCACTCCAAACGAGGGGAGAACTCTTAAAGACTGGCTTCTTCTTGTTTCTTCTTCACTCAACCGATGGAACTACTTGTGAATCACTTAAACGTGATGGGTGTCTTTATATCGGACTCAAACACAATAAACAAGGAGATCTAACAAACTCATGGCTGGCATCCTGTTTTTAACAATTCGATTGGACAACCGTAGCTAGGTAAGCCACAAATATACGAAACCTTCCTGTTTCCTATGTTCCTATTTGCTAGATACAATATACGTGTTACCGCAACTAATTTACGTGCTGTTTTGGCACAAAAGATACTAAGATAACGCGCTGTGGTTTTCACTATAATTATGGCGGAACTTGGCGGAACGATAGAGCAAACTAACGTAATTAACTCTCATCCTGTGTTTAACTGACATGAAAGAAACTACAAAGCTAGGCGCATCACGTTTAACCACAAAACCTATAACTAAATTTGTCCTATTCCGTGGGAAAATTATGAACGTGACCACAAAATTAAACAGAACCATTTTGATTGATTTGACTTTGTCACGCTCGCTTGAGCCTGGTTACATTCTCCCCTGCTTAAGGTTGTCGTCCTCGACAGACCTTTGTATTACTATGGAAACGAAATTAAGCGAAATTATTGTACTACAAAAAGCTATATGCTAAAGCCCAAATTAGTAAAATAAAATATAGCGGAAAGTCTTTAACAGTTATAGTCACTGAATTGTTCACTGCTGATCTGGGTTCTCTGTTAGGGTTGGGATGTTGTCCTGCTGTCTGGCGGGTAGAACGTCTAACTGTGCTATCCTCTGCTTCAGCGACAGGTTCTAGCGGCTCGTCAGATAATACTTCTCCTAGGGGCTCTGCTCCGGCTGGCAATACTGGAACTGCGGGTTCACTGGGTCCTGGTACTTCTCCTGGGGTTTCTGCTCCGGCTAGCAATACTGGATCTGCGGGTTCACTGGATCCTGGTACTTCTGCTGGGGCTGCTGGGGGCTCTTCAACATCTGGTAAAACTGGATCTGCAGACTCACAGGGTTCTGGAGGTGCTGCAACAGTTACTATGGGGTGGGAACGTCTCGTCATCATGATGAAATCATCATCTTCATCTGCGGGGTTAGCTGCTCCATTTCTGGATCTCGTATTTGGTGGGTCGGGGTGTCCAACAGGGTTAGTGTCTGGACATGGTTGTACTATCTTCTGACAGGGTCTCATAAGGGTGCGATGTACTCTCTTGACTGGTCCATTGCTGTGAGCTGGGACAACAGTGTAAACAGCTCCTTCGGGTCCAGGGGTGTTCTCAACTTTGTACAGGGTTGGGTTCCATGCATCTTGAATTTTGTTTCTGCCTCTTGCATGGTTGCGGAGGTAAACAAACTGTCCTTTCTCAACTGGTGGGTCGTAACTCTTCTTGTCATTGGTGGATTTACGTGCATTAGCCTGTTGTTGAAGATGCTCCCCTGCTTTGAGATAAGCATCCCTAAGGCGGTCTCTGTGTGTGGCAAGCCAATCTGTCTCTGGTTGGTCTGCATCATCAGCTCCGAGCAGCAGATCAACTGGTAACCGTCCATCTCGTCCGAACATCAAATAGTAAGGAGAATAACTAGTCGAGGCATGTGGTACCACATTGTAGGTGTACAACAATTCGGGAAGGTACTCAGGCCATTTTCTCTTCTTCTCTGGCGGTAGTGATCGCAGGAGGTTATGCATTGTACGGTTAAACCTCTCACACTGGGCATTTCCTTGAGGGTGGTACGGGGTGGTGTGTGACTTCTTAATGTCATACAACTTGCATAGTTCAGTGATGAGTGCATTCTCAAAGCTTCTGCCTTGGTCTGAATGGATTCGTAGTGGAACACCATACTTGAAGAACCATTCCTTAAGTAAAACCTTGGCTGTGGTGCTTGCACGTTGGTCTTTGGTTGGTACTGCATGTGTAAATTTGGTAAAGACATCAGTAATCACCAGGACATTCTCTCTTCCATCAGTTGCTGGCTCGAGTAACGTAAAGTCAATTGCGAGAACTTCTAATGGCTTGGTAGCTAGGAGGTGTCCCATGGCTGGTCGAACACGTGGAAGGGGTTCCTTGGATAAGGTACATCTTTCACATTGCTTTATCCAGGTTTCTACGTCACTGTTCATTCGTGGCCAATAACAGCGGTCCCTTATCAGGTGTAGCGTACGTTCTGCTCCCTGGTGTCCCATGTCATTGTGTAGGCTGGTAAGAACTTTCTCTTTTAGACTTTGAGGAAGAACCAACTGTTTACGCTGACCACAGCGGGGGTCTTGAATAACACGATACAATAGGCCATCCTCTTCTGACATCTTGTCCCATTGGTTAAGCAATGTTACAGTGTCCTTTGTTTCTCTTCTCCTTTCTTGAGGGGTGGGTCTTTGATTTCTTGACCAGTAGTACCAAAGACGACCAATGACGGGGTCTGATCTCTGCATGTCTTTTAACTCTGCTGGACTGTGGGTGGGTAGAGTGGTAAACATTGTTTCAAGAGTGCCTCTGTCAGGCTGGACTTTGTCAATGTTCTCTGTTGCAGTCTCTCTTAGTTCAGCTGGAACTGGGGTGGAATGTGTGACATTTATCTCATTCATTTGGACTTCTGCCAGGTCATCTTCAGGGGTAGGTTCTTCTTCACAATTGCCACATGTCATTCTTGAAAGTGCGTCTGCATTTCCATTTGCTCTCCCAGGGCGATACTTAATCTTGAACTTGAATAAGGCCAGTTCAGCTGCCCATCTTTGTTCCACTGCTCCTAGCTTGGCTGTCTGGAGGTAACTTAAGGGGTTGTTGTCTGTGTATACTTGGAATTCGGCTCCTAACAGGTAACTTCTGAACTTCTCTGTGACAGCCCACTTCAATGCCAGTAATTCTAGTTTACGGGAACTGTAATTCTGCATATTCTTCTCAGGGGGTCGTAAGCGGCGACTAGCATAAGCGATCACTCGACGCTTGCCATCTTGTTCTTGGGACAGGACAGCACCTAGTCCGTCGTGACTTGCATCTGTCTCAACAACGAACGGTTTGGAGTAATCTGCATATCCAAGTATTGGTGAAGTTGTGAGCTTTTTACGCAGTGTGTCGAAGGCTTCTTGGCACTCGGAGTTCCACTTTGCTGTAAATGGTCTTAATAGTTTCTTGAAAGTCTTCAGTTCATGGAGGGAGTCATTCACCAGTTGATGTAAACATCCTGCTATTCGGGAAAAGCCTTCGATGAATCTACGGTAATAACTCGCGAAGCCCAGGAAAGTTCTGAGTTCCTTAACTGTTTGGGGTATTGGCCATTCCTTTACAACTGCCACCTTCTGAGGTTCTGGGGCGATGCCACTGCCGGATACTTCATGACCCAGGTAAGTCACTCTTCTTTTGAGGAAGTTGCACTTCTCCAGTTTCAATTTCAGGCCATGTTTTCGGAGACGGTCGAAGACCATTTCAAGTCTCTCCAGGTGTTCTTCAAATGTTTTTGAGTAGATCAAGATGTCGTCCAGGTAGACGAGTAGAATTTGGAAGATGTGTTCATTTAAGCAAGCTTGCATAAGCCTGGCAAAGCTCGCGGGTGCATTGGAGAGACCGAAGGGCATCCTATTGTACTCAAACAATCCAAAGGGGGTGATGAAGGCAGTCTTCGCTTTGTCATCTTCGTCCATGGCAACTTGATAGTATCCACTTGCCAAATCGAGAGTGGAAAACCAGCTTGCTCCTTGCAGTGCATCAAAGGATTCTTGGATGCGAGGCAGAGGGTATGCGTCTTTCACAGTTTTGAAATTCAATTTGCGGTAGTCGACGCACATGCGGAGGCTTCCATTCTTTTTCCGTACCAGTACTATTGGTGACGAGTAGGGGCTGTGACTCTCACGGATGATCCCTTGGTTAAGGAGATTCTGAATGTGCTCCTTGACCTCTTGGTACTGGTTTGGGGGTATTCTTCTGAAAGGCTGATTGACAGGAATGTCATCTGTGGTGAAAACTTTGTGCTTGATGGTCTCGGTGTAGCCTAATTCATCATCATCTGTCACGAACATATCCTTGTACCTGGCCAAGAGGTCATCCAGTTTGGCTTGCTATTCAGTGCTGTAGTGCGAATCATCCAGGGGGACGGGGCTTGGCTGGCGGGGGCATCTTGGGGACTCTTCATTCTTGGGGGTTTCTTTGTCACTGGGGTGGACGAAAACTACATTGGCAGAGACTTGTGTAAAGTTGACTGCCTGGTCATTTTCCTGGACACTTGCTACTGCATGCATGATGCCAATTCTCTCGTGTGGACGGAGCCAGACATCTTCTTGTCCTACATTGGCGACTTGTACCTTGACGCATCCACCATTGACAGACGTGAGGGTACTTGCAATGATCAATCCATGGTTGGGCTGATTCCTCAGGGGCTCGACAAGGATACAGTTCTCCTCTCCAGGCAGCGAACCTTGATAACCAGTGGCGTCTACCGTTGTGATCGATCCAGCTGGAATCCTAACATCGCTCTTGCCTGCAATCTTTGCAAATCCCCTCACCGATGTTGAGGCTTTGGCTACAGCCTGAAGGGTGCTTGTCCACGCAGTGTCCTCCAGCTGCTTGGGTTCTTTTGTTTCTTCATCCATTTTCTGAATAATATTCATGCCTAGCAGTCCTGGCACAGCTTCTTTACGAACTCTTGATTGCGGATCAGGGGGGTCTCGCACCACAAGGATCCCTCTCTGTGGAATGGTTACGCCTTGTGCTTCAAAGTCAAGTTCCAGGTAACCGATGTACGGTATTTCCAGGCCATTTGCAGCGGTGAGGGTAAGCCATTTGTTTGTGTCCAGCAGGTCGCTCCCTCTAGGGCGGAAGTGCTGATTGAAGAAGCTTTCTGTGATGGTCGAGACTTGTGATCCAGAATCAAGAAGGCAGCGTACTTGTACTCCCCCCAGCTTCACAGTAGTGACTGGACAACTGCCAACTGCCCTTTCAAAAGACAATTCCAGGTAACTGCGGGGTACTAGATGAGCCAGGACTGTTCCCTCCTGCCACCTGACTCTCAGCAGCAGGGGGGCTAGTTTAACGGGTTCGGTGAACGTTGTTGAGCAAAGTTCATAAGGGGTGGGGGCTGATTTCTTGTCGAGCAATTCCGGGCAAAGTGGTTGGTCGCTCCACACCGGTAGCACCTGTCTCCGGCAACATTCTGTCTGGGGTGTGGTTGCTGGAACTGGGGCTGGGTTTTTAGTCTTCCATCCTCTGGTGGCTTGACGTTCATCTTCTTGATGTTCGCCGCAAGGTCTTCTATCGCTTTCTGCTGCCCTTGCAGAGTCTTCATGATTTCCCCCATGGTTGTGGCCAGTGAGGGTGATGGGGGCTGTTGGGAAGAGGTTGTCTCTTGAGAAGAAACCATCCGGGGGCGAGGTCCACTGGTCTTCTCATCTTCTTCGGCCCAGCGAATGGCCTCTTCTCTGGCATCAAGGAATGAGATATCTGGGTGGGTGCGTACAAACTTCTTCAGTTCTCTTCGCAGCTGGGCATCCCGGACGTTGTCCACAAAGTGATCCCTCAGGGCGTGGTTGCTGTCACTCGTCTTGGGTTGTTTCTTTGGATCTTCGCTTGGAGGTCCCTCAATGCATGCGAAAAATGAGCGAAGGGTTTCGCCTTCCCTCTGTCTCCGGTCATAAAAGGCTTTTAGGAGTTGGGGCACCGAACGCTTTTCTCCAAATGACTCCTGAAGTAGATCGAAGATTTTGTCCGGTTCCTTTAATTCACTTTTCGAGAACAGCTTCATTTCTTCTTTCGCTGGCCCTTCCAGGTATGATAGGATGAAATTCGCTTGTTCGGGGAAGGTAGACCTCTAGAGGTAATTGCGCTTTTTGCATTGTCCACAAAGTCATCGATTGAGAGTTCATTGTCTCCTTGCCTGCCGCTAAATTTTCTTAGTTTGTGTTCGTTTGGGACCACCACTAGTTGTTTTGTTTCTTTCGGGGATTGCGTGACTTGCGCTTCCGGGGATTCCTTAGCTTGCGAAGCTTGCATTGTTTTCAAAAGTTCATACGCCTGCTTTTGCTGTTCTTCGAGTTCCGCGACTTTGGTCTTGAGTTGCTCCACCTCGACCTCAGCCATTTTGGAGTGGCTTCTATTGCCCTTGAACTAATTCGTGCCTTATTCTGTTCCTCGAAATTTTAGTCCGAATTATTCTCGCTACCCCACTCCTGGTACCAAAATGTGACCGAGCCGCGTGAGTGAGTAAGGTAGCGAGTAAACGAGAGACAACAATATTCCGTTTATGTCAATTTAATAAGCCAAAGCGTTACAACGAAGAACACGAACAGAGCACTAGAAAAAGGGCAATAGCGCTGGGGAACATAACAACGCTAACATTACTAAACCGCGAATACAATAATAATCACTAAACAAGAATAAAACTACAATATAATATGTAAACAAACATTGAGTCACGAATAAGCGATGAACCGTGACAATCAACACGTGACTTACGTAAAGTGTCATATGATACGAAACTAGCGAAAGCGAAACTACGAACTCGCTTCGTACTGATAAATTTACGGTAAAACTAGTACTAAAAGCTTAACTAAAGGACGATGAGCTCGACAAACCAAAAGGGAAAACTGCTAGAGCGAACTGCTCTCTACAACAACAAGATAAACGAGCGAAACTAGAAAACGAAGGATTCTAACAACGGGAACGATAATATTTGTACTTTGCTCCGAGCACTGATGACCTCGATAGAAAACTAAGAATCACCGAACGAAAACTACAAAAGGAAAACGCTTACCCACTCCAAACGAGGGGAGAACTCTTAAAGACTGGCTTCTTCTTGTTTCTTCTTCACTCAACCGATGGAACTACTTGTGAATCACTTAAACGTGATGGGTGTCTTTATATCGGACTCAAACACAATAAACAAGGAGATCTAACAAACTCATGGCTGGCATCCTGTTTTTAACAATTCGATTGGACAACCGTAGCTAGGTAAGCCACAAATATACGAAACCTTCCTGTTTCCTATGTTCCTATTTGCTAGATACAATATACGTGTTACCGCAACTAATTTACGTGCTGTTGGCACAAAAGATACTAAGATAATGCGCTGTGGTTTTCACTATAATTATGGCGGAACTTGGCGGAACGATAGAGCAAACTAACGTAATTAACTCTCATCCTGTGTTTTAACTGACATGAAAGAAACTACAAAGCTAGGCGCATCACGTTTAACCACAAAACCTATAACTAAATTTGTCCTATTCCGTGGGAAAATTATGAACGTGACCACAAATTAAACAGAACCATTTTGATTGATTTGACTTTGTCACGCCTCGCTTGAGCCTGGTTACATAAACGTATACCTTTTATAAATACCCTTCAATCCATCCACTTCCACACATCTCTCACATCATAAAAAAACATTATAATTTGCTCCTCTCTTCTGACCGCTGTAAAAAAACTATTTCAACACATGCCTCTTGTTAGCCTTTAGACGTTCCTCTAACCTACGGTGACTTACTAGTTACAGCTAAACTCCCTTCGAACTCGACTAATACCCATCTACAACTCCCTTCCGGTTCTTTCACGTTGTGGAAAGAATTGCGCTACTTGTCCTTACACTTCGGATGGATCTTACTAACTATCCTTTCTTCTCTACTGGAGACAAAACTCACTGCTATCAAAATCTAACCTTACCTGTAACACCCAAAAATCTCATTTACATGATTTCCAATGTAACCGCTGCAATTTACAATACATAGGAGAGAGCTAAACGACGCTTAAAAGACAGATTTAATGAACAACCGCCGTACGTCGATAGATAACCTTTTAACAAAAACAACCCCCTTCTACAGGTCGCTGAACACATTTCTCTCCTCTATAATCACAGTGCTAACTACATGCAATTAATCCCCATTGAAAAAATATTTTCTAACAGAGAATCAATACGTAATGCCAGGGAAGCTTTTTTAATCACAAAAGCTAGCACACCTTGCACCCCATGGCCTTAACATCGGCGAAGAAAGATATTAAATATTTAGTTTCCCTACGATTATTTTATTCTATTGTTTTACTGTCATCTTTGTTATCTCTCTGACGTATTTCCGGTTTATTACTGCAAAAACTGTTAGTAGCTACTATATAACACGTATATCAATGTAACATTTCCTCATTGTACCTGAATAAGACTGGTTTGGCCAGTCCGAAATATAGTACTTAAAAAACTTAAAAGCTACGTTGTATCGGTCTCTGCTTCTACAGTAATAATTTTCACTTGTTATACTGAGGGCCCGATTAGATCCACTTGTTGGATCCAACGTACACCAGCAGGATTGTCCGTCCACGGTTGCTTGCTTGAAAATTTTGTCTTGTTTGTACGGTGTGTTCAACAAGCAACAGCTAAGCAGCCTGCGTGAAAACCCAAATAAGGGCTGCGAAGGATACTCAAATAAAGTTCTGATAACCCCCGGTTTTGTATTGCAACGAAAACATAGGAATAAAGCCTGCAGTGCCTGATTGCATGTTAAGAAACAGCCAGACACATTGAATATATTTTTAATGATAGTTAAAAAAACGAACATTTTGGATAATAAACACCGGAGTTTTGTTACTATCCATTCAAGTTCCCGCATATACCCGAAACATCAGATAATCCACGAACGATTTCATTAAATGACCAATCCCCATTAATTAAACCATGGTTGCACTGTGACAAATTACTGTAAGTACGACTTCCCACAAAAACAAATGTTGTGCTTTCTGAATGGGATGTAGTGAGAAGGGAGGGACTCAAGGGAGGGAAGGTTGCTAGAATGAATGGTTGTGACTGATTACGACGCTTTCCTCCATCAGTTTACTTACTGTTTCCACGGCACTTTCTGTGAATTCCTCCAAAAATGGTTTGCTTCCACTCCTGCACAATGGTGACCGTGGTCCATTTGTGTATCACATTTGGAATAAGAGGTTTCAGCCAGCGGAGCCAATCTCGAGAATGCTACGGAACAGAAACACGCCATTTGCAACCGTCTTGTGGAGGCAACCAACCTTGCAACACGCCTTCGATGCTCTTCATCTCCACCGATTGCCAGAATCACCGACTCTTGCAAATGGTACTTCAACCTGCAGGTTTAGAAATGGCCTTAACTCGTCAATTGTATTCCCTGGTTCTGATAATATTCAGCTTCATCCTGGAGTTCCTTGAGAAATGTTGCCCCTTCTGGCAAAGTTAATTTCCCATTGCAGAATATAATTGATTATTAACGCGGACAGTGTCTTTCCATCTTCGATCGATGAAGAACGAGCCATCTTCAGAAGGTTTCATCTCAAAACTTTTGTTTTTCCCTGAAAACATGGCCCCGCCATGCATCGCTTTGGATCTTTGGTCAGCGTTTGAACGCTTTGTGTGTAAGTTCTTTCCGCGCGGACATTAGTTTTTACGGTTCGAGGAAAAGTGAACATGTCCCAATATTTCTTCGACATCGCGTCGATTGTTCCGCTGCTCCTGGTGAAAGTCTTGTTGTTTCTTGCTGTAAGATCTCGCACAAATTCTTTGAAGTAACCTTCTGCGTCCGCCAAGGCCGCCTGGTTTTCGGGTTGATCTTCTGTCAGTTTCAAGGCTTTGGTTGCTCATGCTTACTTTGAACTAACAAGGAAGAAATTATGGTTCTTCTAATTCTGGACTCAAAAACAACAGCAAAGCTGATCACGTGACTCATGAGAAAGTGAAAGTGCAGCCAAGCGTTTGTTGATTTATTCCTCGCGAGCGCGTGAGGTTTTGCTAAACAGCTCAGGCGCGGGTCTGTTCCGAAATTGAGGATTGCGGATTGCGGATTGCGGATGCGGATTGCGGATTGCGGATTGCGGATTGCGGATTGCGGATTGCGGATTGCGGATTGCGGATTGCGGATTGGCGGATTGCGGATTGCGGATTGCGCGATTGCGTATTGCGGATTGCGGATTGCGGATTGCGGATTGCGGATTGCGGATTGCGGATTGCGGATTGCGGAGTGCGGAGTGCGGAGAGTCGGAGTGCGGATTGGAGATTGCGGAGTGCGGAGTGCGGAGTGAAAAAAAAATTAAAAAAAATTAAAAATAAATAAATTAAATTAAACAAAATCAATATAAAAAATTAAAATTGATTGAGATTGAGGTTGGGTTGGGGGTTGGTGGTGGGGGAGGGGGGGGGGGGGGGGGGTAGATCGCCTTTCACGGCCAGTTCACGATATTCCACGAAATACGAGCAGTAATAGTTTCAAATTCTTAATTCTCATTTCACGTATATCACGGCTCACGGCTATTTAGATTACGTGTCACGAGAAAAGAAACAATATTTTTACATTTACCCCAAAAAATATGGCAATTCACGGCTCAGAAAAATATGCTCTTCCACTTTCTTCATGTGCCAAAGCCGTGTTATCTCGTAACAAATTTAATATAGCGCTATCCAACCGTTCAAGACTGAGCAAAATCCCGCTTATATTTCATTCTTGTCGTTGTCGGAAATTAAAGTGACTGACGTGGAACACTTCAACAACTACGCCTCCCACAGTTCTTACATTTAATTTGGATTGAATACAATTCCAAGAATAAATTCGAGAGTTTCTTCCGAATTCAACTACTCACGCGAGGATCCGATCTCATGTCTGTGAGTCCTACAAAAATATTCAGTTTCCATTCTGCACAATGGTGACTGTGGTGATGTCACAAGTTATAATACAGACAGACAGACAGTTTTATTTACCGTAAAAGCTCTATTAAGCCCCCGGGGGCTTATTTAATTTCAGGCCTCAAGAAGGAGGGTACTGGCCATGGCTTATTTCAAATCATAAATTTTTCAAGAAAATTCCCATTAATTTTTCAAAACTTTACTATTACACCACTAACTAAAACAAAACAAGAAATGGGTTATGTATGACCGCCTTACAAAGGAAACGTCATTTATACCCTAACTCGACGATAGTTCTGGAAATTAAAGACCACGTTTCAATACAAAGTGAACTGAAACGCCAGAAAATATTGCTGAAAAGTCATTTACATCAGCCTGACGGAAGGAGGAGGGCTTAATAGAGAGGGGGAAGCTTATTACAAAAATCAGACTTCCAAAGGGGGGGCTTATTAGATAGGGGGGGGGCTTAATAGAGAGGGGGCTAAATAGAGCTTTTACGGTAAACACGGAATTTTCTTCAATTACATGGAATTGGTTTCCAAGAAAGCCGAGCCAATAAAAATTACTACAATTACATATGTATATATAAATTACAATACAGAATAAGAGTGTTACTTGCTATTCTGGAGACCGAGTGTGCGTAGACACTTACTGAATGACCGTGTTTGCCTTTGAAAAGGCGTATTTGCCTTTGAAAATAATTCCTGTTCGAAAAATCTAACTAAAACACAATAGAGATCTGCCAACATTATTATTATCCTCCAGACAAAATATTTGTAACTTAGACTTAATCAGTCTATGCTGAACTATAATATATATTGCAAAAAGTGCTTTCATTCGATCGCTAGAGGTTTCTCGTAACCAATCACTTCCACTCGTCACCTTCGTTAAAACTGGTCTCCGACCCCAAGGAGTTTTTTCCTCTCGCCAGACGAGCGCGAAGTACACGTAAGGGCCTGGGAACGGTTCCGCGCTGGATGCCATTCGGTGTCGTCGTGAAATTTCATACCAAATCGAGTGAGTATGAAAGGAATGCCTGGGTACTAGACCCAAAACCTGTCACGTGCAGAGTCCAAACACTTCGTAATCTGTAACAGTAAATTTTTCACTCCTGCTAAGAAACGTCGCCTGCTGTCCGGAGGAGCGTCAAAACAAAAGCCAAGATGACTATAACCTGAAGTATTCCTGTTCACCTTTCCTGATATAACCTGTAAGTCCCGATTGCCTCCAAACGTTGGTCCCAGGCTACAATCACAGTAGAAGCCTTTCAGTTGATTCTTGTTGATTGGTATTTTAGTTGGTCCCGGCCATGCGGGTTGACCATGCTAAACAAGAACGCTTGTGAGCTTGTGACCCGCGTGATCCGACCTGTAAATGAAATTTTACAGCTTTTATTTCTGTCGTGACGATAGGTTTTTCGGGTCAACGGACACTTTGGACTTTAGCTGAAAGGCAACTGAAACTTTGGGGAAATTAGACTCAAATGGAAAGCACTGCTTGACCTGCGGGAACAGAACCTCATCACGAGTTCTTGGCACTCGGGATCTACTTCACTGGAAACTTCTTACGGACGTCAAGGAACAGACTGGATTTGGGTCCAACAGTAGTTTATTCAGAACTCACTCGTAACTGTAATTGTAATTGACTAAGCTTTACAAGATGACTTACTTTTATGTGGTTGAACATGTGATACAATCTCTTGCAGAAACAAAGAAGCGGAAAATATTCTCTTTGAGGAAAGCGAACTTAAATTGAAATAACACTTTCAAATATTACGAGTAGGAAACTTAAATTAATATAACACTTTTCTAAAATTACAGATAACGAACTTAAACTAAAACTTCTACTTATTTACGAAATTGCTTTGTTATGTTAAAGTGGCTGAGAGCAGGGGAAACTAACCCTTGAAAAGAAACTAATTGCACAATACAACGTGATGTTCAGCTGGCAACTTTCGTGGGAATGGATGAAAAGAAACTAATTGCATAAATAAAACGTGATGTTCAGCTGGCAAACTTCCGTGGGAATGAATACTGCACAAAGAAATTTTCACTGAGAACGGAGAGTTAAAAGAGTAGCTATTTTTAAATAGCTACCGCCTTTTTTAATTCCTATAATCAAAGGAGGACGATGTTCAAAAGTACCGATGTACAGGTGCATTTAAATTGAATAATGTGCGAATGAAACTTCTAGTTTTTTTGTTGTAATATGAAGAAAACTTACTGTTGGCTTTTACAAGGTTTTAAAACACTGAACACGGATAAACATAGACATTATTGAAAAACGGTAAATCCTCTCATGACACTGTCTACCTGATTTGAACCAAGTATTGGAATTACGGGCAAATCCCAGAGTGACTGCGCGATATGTCGCCACTTCAAAGGCATTCCTGCGAAACACTGGGCACTAGATATGCAGTGGAACCTCTTCTTTGGGAACACCTCCTTTAAGGGGACTCAAATCTTCGTCCGTCAAAATGCCGTCTTATTGTTGCTTAACTAATGGCTGCATTCCAAGTCAAGAGATCACGAATTTTTTTAGGTAGTTATTTTAATGGAGGTTCCACTGTATTGATACCGACATTTTATGTCAGTGGATACGCATATAGCTCGCATATAACGTGCAAATTGAAGTTCAGATACAAGGAAGAGATAAAATGGGCTTATTGACATTGATTAAATTGTTGAAGAAGAGAGGCGGGAGAGGATGCAAGAACGTACGCCCTAAATAAAACATTTCTGTGTAAAACTAACCACTTGCCCACGACATTTCTGTGAATCCTCCAAAAATATTGCTTCCACTCTGCACAATGGTGACCGTGGGTCCTTTGTTATCACATTTGGAATGAAAGGTTTCAGCAGCGAAGCGATCTCGAGAAGCTCGGAACAGAACACGCCATTTGCCGTCTTGTGGAGGCAGCCGACCTTGCAACACGCTTCGATGATCTTCATTCGTCAGAATCACCGACTCTTCAAATGGTGTGGTTGGTTTACTTGTTTGAACTGCAGGTTTACAAGGCCTTAACTCGTCAATTATTCCTTGAATCTGATAAAACTTAGCTTCAGCTTCGAGTTCCTTGAGAAATGTTGCTTCTTCTGGTAAAATCAACTCTCCGTTAGGAAGATAATTGAGTATAAACCGGAAGTGGGTTCCATCTCGGTCGATGAAGAACGAGCCATCTTCAGAAGTTTTCATCTCAAACCTCCCCGAAAACATGGCAGCCAGCGTCGAGTTTGGATCTTTGGTCAGCGTTTGAACGCTTGTTGTGAAAGTGTTACCGCCGACATTGAGTTTTACGATCGAAGAAAGTGATCCAGTTTCTTCGACATGGAGTCAATGTTTCCTTTTAACTTTAGCTGAGCAGACAATAAAACTCTTTTACTGAAGTCTTCAGCAAACCTGGTGACGCATTGGGAAATAATGGAAAAACATTTAGGTCAAGTGAAAGTTTCGATTTGTATAAATTGCTGAACCAGAAAGGAGGGGGCGGGGGCAACTGGCCTAATAAATGGACTTGGCCGTACGTCATAGCGGTGCCAGGCAACCGAGTGTGCGCAGTAGCACTCAAATATGTAGTTGCTAGGATATTGTGCTTTTTTATTGTTAATACGTTTCTGTGGGATGCCAGGCAAGGAATTAGTATGCACGAGAATAAAAATGTGTTTTCCTTGGTCGTTATCGCTCGAAATCCGATCCAGAAGGAAGACGTGTTCTTTTCGTTATAGACTGATTTCGCTTCGCCTCATGCATTACGATAAACATTTTCATCTACTTTCGCTTCCCTTTCCAGTTAGACTGCAAAACAGTCCTTTTTTTTGCGTCGGACTGTCAAACGCATGCGCGCGGTCTTTGAACATCGCGCGGACACAGCGGCAAAATGAGTGCGCGTGCGCCAACCTGCTCACTCATTTCCATACAAACATAATGGCGGCAATTCAAAATTCCCGGAATTTGTTTTCATTTCGTGTGGATAAGGCCGTCACGGAACAGATAAGGTTTTTACCTTGGAAACAATTCCGAGAGAGACTCTTCTTTCACATATCTTTTTTAGCAAACTAATTATCTTTCCCACAATAGTGAATTTATCGTTCGAAGTCGAGCGACTCGTAAGTGAAACACGAAAACATAGCTCAAAGAGTTCATGTTTCACTTACGATCGCTCGACTTCGAGCGATAAATTCACTATTGTGGGAAAGATAATTAGTTTGCTAAAAAAGATATGTGAAAGAAGAGTCTCTCTCGGAATTGTTTCCAAGGTAAAAACCTATCTGTTCCGTGACGGCCTTATCCACGCGAAATGAAAACAAATTCCGGGAATTTTGAATTGCCGCCATTATGTTTGTATGGAAATGAGTGAGCAGGTTGGCGCACGCGCACTCATTTTGCCGCTGTGTCCATCGCGCGCGTATCCGAAAGACTCTCGCTGTAATAAACCTGCAAATAGCGGCGTGAAAGATCAGGCTAAAAATCCCCCTGAGCTGCTTTTGCAGGCTATACGCGTGCTGCGAGCTTGAAAATATTTCGTGACGTCTTCTTAGCAACGGCTTGATTGAGAATTGGTCTGTTGCCCGGCACCGCTTTGTCTTCAAAGAAAAGTGCCGGCTTGGTGATAGAGACGCTGGTTGCTATGGTAATATTCAAATGAGCCATTTCAGTTACATGCACGCTATCCACTGTCATAATTTTACTCTCGGCGGTTATTTTATGTTTAAGGGACATAAATTAATTATATAAAGGTATAACGAACTTATGTGAAGACACTGAAGGGAAAAAGGATATTTTAAGACATGATTCAAACGTTTCAATTACAAATTAATTTACGTGCAAGGATTCGAAGAGCATGAAAGAAACCGCTAAAATTAATCAACTAATAGGCCAATTTCGATATATTAAAATTCTAACTTGGCTACGAGGCTTAGGGGAATAAAACAAAAGAAATGATTTATTCATCCCTCAACCTCGATGTGATTTCTTTTTGATTTCTTTTGTTTTATTCCCCTAAGCCTCGGAGCCAAGTTAGAATTTTAATATATCGAAATTGGTATATTGCCACAGGCAACTAATTGCCACAGGCTTGTACGGTTTGGCATGGTTTCCTCACGAAATAAGTAAAATTCAGTAAAAGGAAAATATTACCTATAAAACTCAAGTAGTCCATAAAGAAAATAAGTAAAATACTATTTCAGTTGTTCTAAGGAGCACGGACCACAAGTTACAATGAAAGGAACTTTGAATTATCTGGCTATATTAATTAAACATATTTATCCCATTCCATAGTCAAGCCAAAAATAACTTACGAGATCTTCAAAACCAACGTAGCTGAAATTATTTTATCATTTTATGCCTCACAAATACCTTAACTATATATTTTTCAGCGGCTACTAGGCCAGGGAAGCTTTTTTAATCACAAAAGCTAGAACACTTGAACCCCATGGCCTTAACATCCGCGAAGAAAGATATTAGATATTTAGTTTCCCTACATTATTTTATTCTATTGTTTTACTGTCAATCTATGTTATCTCTCTGACGTATTTCCGTTATTACGCAAAAAATGTTAGTAGCTACTATATAACACGTATATCAATGTAAAATTTCCTCATTGTACCTGAAGAAGACTGGTTTGGCCAGTCGAAATATAGTACTTAAAAAACTTAAAAATCTACGTTGTATCGGTCTCTGCTTCTACAGTATATTTTCACTAACAAGTTTAGTGAATGAAAATTATGAATAATTCTCTACAGAGAAGACCAAAATCTCTAAAAATCGCTATAAAATCAGTAAATAGTCGCTAAGTCTTGGAAAGAAATATTTAGTAGCTGCTAAAATTCGCAGCTACTATAATATGATAATAGCACTTTTAAAATGATTGAAAATCAATAAAACTATCCGAGAAATGGTCAGCCAAATTATAAATTGTATTTCCGTCTTAGCTTTGCTTTACGAGCGAGAATATCATGTACCGTCCAGTTTAAAACTGTTTTCAATCACAGTGTTGTAAGCATATCAAATGAGGGTGGCGAATGGTAAATTCGAGACTCTTTGCAAGACGAGATTAGCGTTTTTCTCTGCGAGACCATAGCCTGCGAGCTTGCTCGCAGGCTAGCGAGACCGAGACTTTTTGAATTTTTAAATGGCGAGACCTAATTGAGACTTTGCGAAAAAATTAAACGGCTTTGCGAAAAAATCGAGACTGCAAGACGTACAGAACCGCTCAAAAAACGAGGCTGCGAGACCTGTGAAATTCGAGTAAAATTTTGCGAGACCATTTGCCATTTGCCAACCCTCAAAAGGTCGCACACACCGACATCTGGCTTGAGCGAGCCAAAAACAATTCTCTTTTTTTTCACCCAAAAATCTCCCAACTTGGAATAAAACAAATGCGCGCATGCGTACATACCTACAAAGTTCCAACTTATCAATCCTCCCGCTAAAAGTACAATTTTCTTGGCTCTACACGAGAGTTGTCCAATACTCAGCAAAACAGAAATTTCGATTCGTGCGAATGACTGAACAACTTGTCACGACTTATTTTAAACTCAGTTGTCTAACCGATAATTGCAACTCATTAGGACCCATTAGCGGACATATCATTTTCAATGGCCTTTTTCAACGTAAAAGTTGCCTACAATACAATACAATAATAACAATACAATACATTTATTTGCATTTCACTTTGTCTTGGCCTGGGTACATGTTTCTTGTTAGCCTGCGAGCAAGCTCTCTTGGCGTTTTTGGGGGGAAAAGAGAAAGAGCGGGGGAAAGAGAGCTTGCACTAATGTCTCAGAATTTTGAATTCAACCCCTCAAAACCCCCCGCCGTTTCCAGCTTTGAGCTGTCAAAATTTGGTCAATTGAAACTTCGTGGTGGTCTCAATTTTCTGACGTAACGCAATGCCTTGTATTCGATCTCACACGCTCGAAAGTCGTTTCTCAAAAAGTACTAAACGGGTCGAATCGAAAAAACATCTCTATCGATAGGGTTTCAAAGCGCAGGACAGCTAGAATATTTGTTCCCCGTTTGTTAGAAATTCCGCTCTGAAATTTCTGTTGCAAGATTTTGCATATTTACCCCCCAAAAAACCCAGAGAGCTTGCTCGCAGGCTAGTTTCTTGTTGTGTATGTGGGTCCCAGTTAAACGGTTATTGTCGATTCGTATACGACCCCGCATACGGATGGATAATTTAATTCCGGAAAAAATCACTTAAGATCGCTCAACACACGTGTTCAGGGGATAAAGGAGTCTGGGTAATTGTCGAGAGTCGAGAGTAACATGTCGAGAGTCGAGACGGCTGAAATGTCGAGAGTCGATAAATAGTCAATAACTCTATCAATCGATAATTAATGATGAAATGTATCACGGATATAGTCGAAATATCTTCGGATCTTCCTCTGGAATTTTCGTAAGTCTTCGTCAATCTTCGGATTGTTATCTCATATCAAGATGCTCATATTTAATGAAAAATAGACAGAATCTTTCAGTAAAATAAACAATGGTTTCACATAGTTTCACATGTAGCTCGTTCTCGGCACATCAAAGGCCGATAGTAGGTGATATCATCTATTTCCCACGGCTTTTTCTAAGCATTTTTGTTTACGTAAAATTATTCCGCAAATCGTTGTCATAATTTTGCAGATTTGTTAATTACAAGCTCCTAACGCCAAATAGTTGTACCTTTTTTGTCATCATACCTATTGCTGTTGCTATAACCTATTTTAAAACTGAAATGTCTTCCAAGCAAAGCCGGGTAGCGTGCGAAAGAGAAAGTGACTGGGTACTCTTATCGTAACAATGTCCGGAAACACACGCACTACACAAGACTAACACAGTCACCGTGAAATCTCCATTTGCGGCATTTACGCTTATTTTAGCCATTTGAAACTGCAAAGCACTGTTACAAAAGATAAGTTATTTTTGTATAGTTATTTGTACCTTCCAGCCATAAAATGAATATTAAGCCATTGGAAAATGGAACATTGCAAGGAAAGGGGTTATGGCCGGGGAATAGCGCCGCTAGAAAATCGGCGAGCGAAGCGCGGCCTGGAGATCGCCTGGGACTTTAGTTTATCAATTGATTAATTATCGATTTATAGAGTTATTGACTATTTATCGACTCTCGATATGTTACTCTTGACTCTCGACCTAGTACTCTCGACTCTCGACAATTACCCAGACTCGGGGATAAAGTGCTTTATTTTAGCCTGTATACATAAACCCACTTGAAGGTAAACACTATAAATGCTCCCATGGCAGAGGGAGGGTGGGTAAACAATAAGAAGAGTTGTCAATCCAACAATTGTATCTCACAAGCCGCCTAAGGCCCCGATCAAACGGTCACAACATTTGTCACACCATTCTCTCAACATTTGTTGTGAGCCGATGTTGAGGCCGTTTGACCACCCCTCGCAACAATGTTGCCCGAGGTGTTGAGACGAGGCTGAATTCTTTTAAACTTTGTCTCAACATCTTCACAACATTTCTTTTGTTCTTGAAATGTCGAGAGGTTGTTGAGGCCGTTTGACCGGGCATGAGCTGGCATGGCCTCAACATCTCACAACATGTCCTCAACAAATGTTAAGAGAATGTTGTGACAAATGTTGTGACCGTTTGATCGGGCCTTGCATTGACTATAACTGAACATTTTTCAACACGTTGCTTGTTGTGGGGTAGTCTCCTTTGCAGCCGTTATTTGCATGGGTCGTCAAATAACGGCTGTGGCCCAGTTGAAAGGTTGTCGAATCGCTCGATTCGTTCTATTAAAAATTAAAATAGGCTACTCGTGAATCTGATGGTTTGCATTCCAACACAATATGGTCTATTGAACTCCAATGAAAATTCACTAAACCTCTTACTAAAGGATGTCACAAGACAGTGCCTATCCCCACCCCTACCCCCACCGTTCATGTATACCACCTGTCTCTGATCGATGAATCACCTAACTATGTTGAAATGTTTCCTGTTAGATACTTTCATCTGTTTGTTGTCAATTGAGCAGTCCAAACACTTCGTAATTTGTCACAGTAAAATTCTGAGCCCCTGTGAAGAATGCTCTATGCTGTCCTGGGGGACATTCGTACGAGTTGCCGAGATGACATTGACTTGAAGTATTTGTGTTTGCATTCCCTGAGATGTGTAGGTCGTGCCCTCCACCAAACGTTGGTCCACAGCTGCTACCACAGTAGATAGCCTGATCTTTAAGTTGACTCTTGATCAGTGGCATTTTAGTTGGTCCCAGGCCATGCGGGTTGGCCATACTAAACAAGAAAGCTTGTGAGCATGTTGTGTAGCTTCCATGACCTGTTGATGAGATGGAGGGGTAAGGAGTTTGGCTTAGAGATAACCTCTTGTACAACAATCGAAAGTGTGTAGTTGTTTTCTGTCAAGTTTCTTTATATGTACGGAATCTGCAGTTATTTTACTCCCCCTGGATAGGATGCCGGTCCCATTCGCAGATTAACCCCAGCATTTTTTGTCAGGTTGCCCCAACAATTCCTATAACCGACTGTGAGAGGAGTAAAGTGTCTTGTGAATGTCGAAGAACAGAACACAAGAACCCGGCCCAAGTGGACCGCTATTAGTCCCTCCTTTCCCTTAGTTCGTCAGGCGAGAAGCGAAAAAAGCGAGAGGAAAACTGAATGGCCGCATCTATAATTAATTCTAAGCTGCGCTATAAAATTTATATCTGTTCGGTCATTCTATAGGGAACTTTAGACTTCACGAATTTATTAGGGCTTTTTTAGTCATTTCCCGAAAACCTCAGCTCTTCCTTGCTGATTTTTCCTTTCCGAAAATCCTAGCTGACCTTTTTTTGTACCCAAAACTAAATTTTTATCTCTCCGATAATAGGCATTAATTTTCTCATATTAAGAAAGTTCGAGATGGTATTTCCCTAAAGAAAACTCCAAACTTTAATCCGAATATCTGAAGAGATTATAGGCCTTCCGAACAGATATTTCACCGAAACGATCCGTTGGGTGACCCTGAAAAAGCGATTATTGTCACATGACTGCGGGCGGTATAAAGATAGGCTAATGGATGACACAAGGGTGACGAATTGAGGCATGACCTGACCAGCTGACGTGTGACACAGTGATGAGTTCGCAGTCGTAATTTGGGTCGTCATGCAACGCTTCTCCCAGAAGGTTTGCGTGAAAACCTTAATAACGGCTGCGAAGGAGACTACCTAGCCTGCGTCGCAGACGGACTTGACCGCCGGCTACTAAAACCTAAAGACTACCAAGCCTTTGCAGTCAATTCGTCAAGTGGTTTTGTATCTGAAACATACGAAAACAGCTTGCATGCCTTGGATACATTTGAAAAACGAACATTTTGATAATAACACCGGACTTTTGTTACGATCCAAGTTCCTCTAGTATAACCAACATCAGACGTCACGAACGATGGTTACACTGTAACAAACTAATGGAACGTTAACAAATGTTGTGCAGTTTCTAAATGAGATGTAATGAGAAGGGAGACTCAAGGGAGGGAAGGGTGCTTGAATGAATGTGCACTGATTACGACCTTTCATCCATCAGTTTACTTACTGTTCCACGAAATTTCTGTGAATCCTCCAAAAATATTGCTTCCACTCTGCACAATGGTGACCGTGGGTCCTTTGTTATCACATTTGGAATGAAAGGTGCCAGAAGCGAAGCCATCTCGAGAAGCTCGGAACAGAACACGCCATTTGCCGTCTTGTGGTGGCAACCAACCTTGCAACACGCTTCGATGCCCTTCATTCGTCAGAATCACCGACTCTTCAAATGGTACTTCAACTGCAGGTTTACAAGGCCTTAACTCGTCAATTATTCCCTGGATCTGATAGAATTCAGCTTCATCCTGGAGTTCCTTTAGAAATGTGGCCCCTTCTGGCAAAGTTAATTTCCCATTGCGAAGATAATTGAGTATAAACCGGAAGTGAGTTCCATCTCGGTCGATGAAGAACGAGCCATCTTCAGAAGGTTTCATCTCAAACTTTCCTGAAAACATGGCCGCCAGCATCGAGTTTGGATCTTTGGTCAGCGTTTGAACGCTTGTTGTGAAGGTGTGACCGCCGACATTGAGTTTTACGGTCGAGGAAAATTGAAACAGTTTCTTCGAGTTGCGTCGATCAGTTTCCTGCTCCTGGTGAAGTCTTGTTGCTTCTCGCTGCAAGATCTCGCACGCGTCTTTGATGTGAAATTCTGCGGCTGCCAAGCGCTGGTTTCTGAGTTGATCTTCTTTTTCAAGGCTTTGTTTGCTCATGCTTACTTTTGACTAACAAAATTCAAATTTTCCTGTGGTCAAGTATGCAAATTTCGAAACAATTGTTTCCGACACACTTGGCTTCGTCGCTTCCAACCTGTTCCAACAGAAGAATTTTGCTTACAGTGAAACGAAAATACAATTCAGATAGCCCAATGAAGTACTGCACAATAAAATGCATCTTTCGATTCGCTCCGAGCGAAAAAATTTCCCTTCAAACGAACCGAAAATGCAGCTGATTGAAACAAAGTGACTTCGCGCGACAATTTCAAAAATCCCGTGCGGGGCATGGTTTGGGCTGCTAACGGCCGCGATGCGCTGAATGGCTGATTTTAATCGATGTAATCTCCGCAAAGAACACATATTGGTATGATGTAATAGTATCAAAGTAACGGCCTGTTTATATGAAGAAAAGTTGTCCCGGGTAGGAGGGTCAAGATTGAATAAAGTTGTTGTTGTTGTTGTTGTTGTTGTTGTTGTACCCTCCATACCGAGTAACCCCGGACCCTTTACACTAGGTAGAGGAGTAAGGCAAGGATATCCTCTTTCCCCTTACCTGTTTATAATAGCACTAGAGGTCTTTGCTATAAAAATAAGAGATGATGAAAATATTCAAGGATTCACAATTGGACAAGAAAAAATCAAACTCTCTCTTTTCGCAGATGATTTGACCTGCTTTCTGAAAGATAAGCTATCTTATAGTAACCTATTTCGCACTATTGAGGATTTCGGGGAATGCTCTGGATTAAAAGTTAACCACGAGAAAACTGAAGTCATGGCCCTTGGTTGCAACACTCTTGAGGAAGATTTTTCTGATACGTATAATCTTTGCGGGGTAATCAAGATTTTAGGGGTTTACTTTGGCTATGACGAAAACCAAAAGGATGATTTAAACTTTAGAAAGACTTTAAAATCAATCAAGAAAACGATCAATTTGTGGAGATGGAGAGGTCTTTCCCTCTTGGGGAGGATACAAATCGTTAAAACCTTTGCCATCCCCAAGCTAATGTTCAGAGCTTCTGTCATTCCAATGTCTACCGGGCTGATTAAAGAAGCAAATTCAATTATTTACAATTTCGTCTGGAACGGGAGAGACAAGGTAAAACGAAATGCATTGACGTCAGATATCGAGAAAGGCGGCTTAAACATGCTTGATATTGATTCTATGATTCGAACAAAACGAGTAATATGTTTAAAGAAATTTTTAGAGGACTATCAAAGCCATTGGAAGACAATTCTACATAAATATCTTTCACCAGTTGGAGGTAGTTTTGTGCTGCACTGTAATTTTGCCACCTCGAAATTGAAACTCAACCTACCGATCTTTTACAAACAATGTTTCGATGCATGGTCAGATTTAAATGATAAAGTACCAAGCTCATCTCAGGATATTGGCAATGAGATTATTTGGAACAATAAGTTTATCTGCATTGATAAAAAATCTATATATCGGAGAGATCTTGTGAACCTAGGCTTTTTAAAAATAGGAGATTTATTCTCGGCCAATGCTAATCCATTAAGGACTAACCCCGAACAAAGTTTCTTTATTATGAGCATTGTTAACTCAATCTCACCACAGTGGCGGTTGAGTGTTAAAAATGTTATTATCGCGCCAGCTCCAGTCCCTAGTATCCCTCCTATTATGATTGAGGACAACTTGGTTCCAGTTCTCGATGTTTCTTCTAAACAAATCTACCAGCGTTTCTTGGAGAAAAAGCAAGTTACGCCCACTGCCAAACATAAATTAAACGAACGATTATCCGAACACCGTTATAGATTGGAAGAAGGTTTATTCTTTAGCCTTCCGTACTACCTTAGAATCGAAACTCAGGGAATTTCAGTATAAGATTTTAAATCGCATTGTTTTTACAAATGATAAACTTTTTCGTTTTGGAATAATCGATTCACCCGATTGCGTTTTCTGCGAAGAAGAAGTGGAATCCATCGAGCATTTACTCTTTTCCTGTAAGATATCCTCGGATTTTTGGAAACATGTCTTGTCCTGGCTACGAGACAATAATATTTACGTTGGAACCTTGAAGGATTCAGATTTGGTTTTTGGGAAGTTTGATATTAAAGACGATTTTATTTTGATCAATCACATTCTGTTGTAAGGCAAATTTTACCTTTACTCAAGGAAATGTCAAAATAGCATGCCTTCTCTCCGAGGCTTTATCGCTAGGACAGGTCGTGTTTATAAGATTGAGCTCCATATTGCCAGGAAAAGAGATAAACTAATTCATCATTTTAAAAAATGGGAAAAATTAATTCATACATTTGCTAATTAGGTAAATTATAGTAACAATAGTATAGGTATTATATAGATCATATTGCTGTAGTAGCCTGTGTGAGTGTGGTGTGTGCATGTGCATGTGTGTGATTTGTATTTTGTATGCTTGTTTGTATACCGCTTTGTAACATGCTGAAAATGAAAAAAATAAAAAAAATCTTTAAATGAAAAAAATAAAAAAATAAAAAAAGAGTAACCCCGGGCGAGAGAACTTTCCATACATTTCTTTATAAATAGCAGCGAATCGTTTACATGAGAAATCGCAAAGTTGGCACTCGCTTTGAAGATAGGGTGACCCTGGGGGGCGGGCCAACTTTTTTCCAGAACGCTGCAGAACGAAAGCCAGGCAGCGACTCGGCTCGCTTCGCTCGCAAATTTTCTTCAGGAGCCTGATCTCAGCCTAATACTCAGCAAAACAGAAATTTCGATTCGTGCGAATGACTGAACAACTTGTCACGACTTATTAAACTCAGTTGTCGAATCGATAATTCAGCCAGTTTTACCAAATAGAAAACGTTTTCCGTGTTTCCATAGAATTATTGTAGCACGAGCGAAGTTTAGGAGAACGAGAAATGCTGTGGAAACAAGAGCCGCAGGCGAGTGTTTCCACAGCAATTTCGAGTTCTCCCAAACTTTCACGAGTGTTACCATGACTCTATAGGAAAACGTTTTCTATTGTTTTTATGAAATAAAACCACGATTCAATTTTCTGTGTTTCCATATAGAGTTATGGTAAATGGTTTTGAGCCAATCAGAGCGCGCGTAGTATCTTGTTTATTTCATAAAAGATGATGGAAATTCTAACGTTAAACAATTTATTTTCAAACTGCAGTATAAGTAATAGCGACTACAAAACACATCGACATCGACGATTATTATATTGCCAGAACGGGTGACCTTTTAAATTCCCAAAGGAGGGTGTAGTGTGATAAGGCAGACTGTTTTACAGTTGAAAGTTTTATAAAGTTGAAAACAAAAAAGCTAACAGTGATTAACGCAAACTAAACTCATTTCAACGGTGGGCTTGTACCTAAATCGACAGGTCATTCTTTGTGCATCATTTATTATTGCAAAATAGCGAAATTATATGTGTTGTATGGGAATTCAACGGATAAATTGTTCTTGTTGTAATGTCCAATGTAAAGCACTGTCTATAGCGCGACATCATACGACTGGCACAGTTGGGGGGGGGGGGGGGTATTTTAAAATGCAAAATTTATATCTGCAAAGTGCAATAATCGTTACACAACATGGCCTAAGGCGCCCTTCTGACAAGCTGGCACCAACACAAACTGGCCCACCAACACCGTAACGTTATATTTTTCAACGGCTACTAATTAATATAGCGAATATATAGCGATGTCATGAAAAACTCTACATTTAATTTGCTTAGAAGTTTCAGTTGAGAACACCAAAATCTCTAAAAATCGAAAAAATCGCTAACTTTTAAAAATAGCCGCTAAATTTAATGATATCCCAAATACCACATGGATACACTTTTAGGAACGATTACAAATAAAAATTCGAGAAAGCAACTGCAAGCTGACGTTTGCCGTAGAACGCGGTGCGTCTTAATCTCTCTGTACCGACCAGTTCAAAACTGCTTTCATACGGTTGCATACGTATACACCGACCAGTCTGGCTTGAGCGAGCCAAAAAAATTCACACGAAAATAACTCAACTTGGAATAAAACAAATGCATACATACCTACAATTCTCCCGCTAAAAGTACAATTTTCTTGGCTCTACACGAGAGTTGTCCAATATACTCAGCAAAACAGAAATTTCGATTCGTGCGAATGACTGAACAACTTGTCACGACTTATTAAACTCAGTTGTCCAACCGATAATTGCGTCTCATTAGCGGGACATATCATTTTCAACGGCTTTTTTCAACGTAAAAGTTGCCTGGGTACATGTTGCTTGTTGTGTATATTACACCTTTTGCTGTCCATTAGCAGAAAATATAAATTCATTTGTGTGAATAGTTAGACAATAGCGTGGAAATATTTTCATTTACACCAAAAGATCATTCATTTACGCGAAAATAACTTCATTAACGATTTTAGCATAAGCAGTAACATTCAATAATATTAACAGACAAACATTTGCATCCTTGGACATTTATTAGCTCAAAATGTACTTTCATTTGCGCAATAATCAACTTCAATAACAGTAATGTGCAAACATTTTTGCCTGTGAGCAGGCTCTCGTGTTTGGTTTCCCCAAGTTACGAGTTAAACGGTTATTGTCGATTCGTATACGGATGGATAATTTAATTACGGAAAAATCACTAAAGATCACACAACACACGTGTTATGGGAGGTAAAGTGCTTTATTAGCCTGTATACATAAGCCCACTTGAAGGGCAACAATAATGCTCCCATGACAGAGGGAGGGTGGGTAAACAATTGGGTGCCGCACTAATACAAATGTCCCCACGGTACCCGGCAAGCTTATCGCCCTTGGTAATTTAAAAAAAACATCAATTAAACTAACAACAGATCACCAGTCAGACGTAGTTAAACACGAATATTATAATTAATAATATAATTCTAATATAATTCTAACCATTATTCATGACCAAGAGAACCTTATATTTTCTTGTCCTGACTCATAAAGAAGAGTTGTCAATCTGATTGTATCTCATTAGCCTAACTATAACTGAACATTTTTCAACACGTTGCTATTGTGGGGTAGTCTCCATTACAGCCGTTATTTGCATGGGTCGTCAAATAACGGCTGCGAAGGACACTAGTTGTGTGGCCCAGTTGAAAGGTTGTATGATCGTTCGATTCGTTCTAAAATTAAACTAACCTACTCGCGAATCTGATGGTTTGCATTCCAACACAATATGGTTTATATATATTCCAATGAAAATTCACGAAACCTCTTACTAAAGGATGCCACAAGACAGTGCCTATCCCCCACCCCTACCCCCACCATTCATGTACTACCTGTCTCTGATGAATCAACTAGCTATGATGAAATGTTTCCTGTATGATTCTTTCATCTGTTTGTTGTCAATTAAGCAGTCCAAACACTTCGTAATTTGTCACAGTAAAATTCTGAGCCCCTGTGAAGAATGTGCTCTGCTGTCCTGGGGGACATTGATACGAGTGGCCGAGATTACTATAACTTGAAGAAGTTGTATTTGCATTCTCTGAGATGTGTAGGTCGTTCCCTGCATCAAACACTGGTCCATGGCCGCTAATACAGCAGATGGCATATTGTTGATTCTTGATCATTGGCATTTTAGTTGGTCCCAGTCCTTGCGGGTTGACCATACTAAACAAGAAAGCTTGTGAGCATGTTGTGTAGCTTCCCTGACCTGTTGATGAGATGACGCCTTATATCAATGTTCACAGAATTCAAGGTATATATGTTATTTGTACTTAAACTAGAGATACGTGTTTCGCAGGACCTCGCGAGGTATGCCGGGTAAGATGCATTTTGGGTGGATGGGTAAGTGGTTTGTCGTTCTTCTGACAGTCTGTCTGTATTGTTTTCTTCCAGTTTCTGTTCGTATTCTGTAAGCAGTATTTTTTCAAAGTGAGCGAAAAACAATTAACACCAGGACAAGAGGACAAGAGGATTCAAACCTGGGCCGTCACGAATAAAGAAATAAAATACGACCGTATAACTGAGTTCACATGGGCTCAGTAGGCCGACAAAAGTACTAAAACCTTACGGATCCTTGGGTTCCAAACTGCAACAAATGCCAACAGTTCTCCAGAAAGGACGCGTGAATTGTTCTCAAAGGAGTTTGGCTTAGTATTACAATCGAAGGTGTGTAGTTGTTTCTGTCAAGTTTCTTTATATGTACGGAATCTGCAGTTATTTTACCCCCCCCCCCCCCCCCTGGGTAGGATGCTAGTCCATTCGCAGATTAACCCCAGCATTTTTTGTCAGGTTGCCCCAACAATTCCTATAACCGACTGTGACGAGTAAAGTGTCTTTCCGAAGAACACAACACAAGGACCTGGGCCAAGTGGACCGCGAACAGTCTCTCTTTCCCCTTAGATCGTCAAGCGAGAAGCGAAAAAAAGCGGGGGGAAAATGGCCGCGCGAAAATTGGGCACGAGACTCGCAGGAAAGAGACGCGCCCAATTTTCGCGGGGCCAGTTTTTTCCAACCGATTCTCTGAACCTACAAAAAGCCACCGCGCTTCCACGGAAAAAACATAGCTAGGCATGGATGCGCTTTAAAATTACTACAATCTGGCGTATGCGAAAACAGACGAGAGTTCATCAGAGGTGCCATTTTTAATTCCCTCTCCGTAATCACTGTTGTTTTAACGTAGAAATAACGTTTAAATTTGTTTCTCTCTACCATAGGATTGTAGCTTATATTTCGCTATATTTTGTGTCAAAATCGATATGCATACTTTTAAACGCAATCAATATATTACGAAATTACACTTATCTCCATAGACTCTGAATTAAAATATACATTCAGACTAACGAACTCGGATATAAGGAACAACCGGCTTAGTACAGAGTGCCTAGTAGTCCTAGTAGCAAGCTCTCTGGGGGCGGAGGGTGGGGAGAGGAAGGGAGGGAAAGAGAGCTTGCAAGGACGTCTCAGTATTTTGCCGAATATCTGCGCTCAAAAAGTCAACGAAAAATGCTGATTGGTGGAGACTAATTAATTGATGACGTCTTCTTAGCAAACATGGCACTTCCTCCCCCCGCCCCCACAGAGCTTGCTACGCAGGCTACAGTGTACCCATTTTCTCTTTCTCTTGTCTTTTCTGTGTTTAAGCAGCCAATCAGAGTCGAGGAGAAAAGGGGTCGCGATTATTGGTGCTGACCAAAAGGATCGCGGTCACTGGGGATGATCACTTATTTTCGTGAGTATTTTAAATTTTCGCGATGTAGCTAAATAAAAAAACGCGAAAAAAAGACGATATTTTTGCAAAATTTGTAAAGGCTTTGAACCTTTTTTTCTCTGAAATCTCGAAAAGAAAGCCTCGCGAAATACGGATCTGTCGATTTCGCGAAATTAAGTACGCGCGAAAATTAGTGAGAATAAGATATTTAGGCAATTTGGGTCGTTAGTCACGCAACGTTTCTCCCAGCAGGCTTCCGTGAAATGCGAAGGAGACTATAAAATTCATCAGGTGGAGATTAGTGATGGCCATCTGATAACACCCAGTTTTGTATTGCACTGAAACATAGGAAAACAGCTTGCATGCCTGATTGCATGTTAAGAAACAGCCACACAACTTGGATATACGAACATTTTGATAATAACACCAGAGTCATCGGACTATTATTACTGATTATTACTATCCAAGTTCCTCTTATAACCAACATGTACATCAGATATCACCCATCACGAACGTATTTTAGTCCCATTAAACCATGGTTGCACTGTAACAAGTTAATGGAAGTACGTTCAACAAATGTTGTGCTTTCTGAATGAGATGTAGTGAGAAGGGAGACTCAAGGGAGAGAAGGGTGCTTGAATGAATGTGTACTGATTACGACCTTTCATCCATCAAGTTTACTTACTTTTCCACGGGATTTCTGTGAATCCTCCAAAAATGTTGCTTCCACTCTGCACAATGGTGACCGTGGGTCCTTTGTTATCACAGTTGGAATGAAAGGTGCGTGCAGCGAAGCTATCTCGAGAAGCTCGGAACAGAACACGCCATTTGCGGTCTTGTGGAGGCAGCCAACCTTGCAACACGCTTCGATGCTCGTCATTCGTCAGAATCACCGACTCTTCAAATGCGGTTGGTTTACGTGCTTCAACTGCAGGTTTAGAAGGCCTTAACTCGTCAATTATTCCCTGGACCTGATAAAATTCAGCTTCTTCCAGGAGTTCCTTTAGAAATGTAGCCCCTTCTGGCAAAGTTAATTTCCCAGTGCGGAGATAATTGAGTATAAACCGGAAGTGGGTTCCATCTCGGTCGATGAAGAACGAGCCATCTTCAGAGGGTTTCATCTCAAACTTCCCTGAAAACATGGCCGCCAGCATCGAGTTTGGATCTTTGGTCAGCGTTTGAACGCTTGTTGAGAAGGTGTGACCGCCGACATTGAGTTTCACGGTCGAGGAAAAGTGAACATGATGCAGTTTCTTCAACATGGCGTCGATTGTTCCCTGCTCCTGGTGAAGTCGTGTTGTTTCTTGCTGCAAGATCTCGCACGCTTCTTTGATGCGATTTTCTGCGTCCGCTAAGCGCTGGTTTCGGGTTGATCTTCTTTTTCAAGGCTTTGATTACTCATGTTCACTTTGAACTACTGAAGAAAGAAATGTTCTTCTGGACTCAAAAACAACAGCACAGCTGATCACGTGACTCATGAAAGGATCAGATCATCAGAAAGTGAAAGTGCAGTCGAGCGTTGATTTATTCCTCGCGAGCGCGTGAGGTTTGCACAACAGGTCAGGCGGGATCACAGTAGTTTAATTTCTGTTGATGTTTTTCTTCTTTCTTTCACTTTTCTCTCATTCTTTTTTCTTTCTTTTTTTTTTCTTTCTTTCTTTCTTATTTGTTTATTTATTTGTTTGTTAGTTTGTTTATTTGTTTGTTTGTTTGTTTATTTGTTTATTTGTTTGTTTAAAGGTTTTGTAACTGTGTATTATTGGCACATTTAATTTCAACCAAATCATCACACTCAGTTTAGGATGGTGACTGTAAGTTGTGATGTAACAAGTTATAATACGTATTTGCCTTTGAAAAGAATTCCTGTTCGACCTGAATCGAATAATCTACATTATAAAGTATTGACACTTGAATAAATGTTTCATTCATTCATTCATACATTCATAACTAGACGTACGCAGGAGCATATCACGACGTACGGTACTAAACACAATGAAACAACGAACAGAACACCGAAACCAAATAGCCCTGATCGCTAGAGGTCTCTCGTAACCAATCACTCCCACTCTTCACATTCTCCAATCTCATACCCAGAGTCAACGGTCTCCTCGGTCAGCGGTAGTCGTCGCCGACGACCCGCTGACCGAGGAGACCGTGGACTCTGGGTACGAGATTGCACATTCTCTCAAAAGTGAACAGCCTGTGCAGGAGGCAACCCCCGACCCCAAGGAGTTTTTTGCTTTCGCGGCCAAGCGCGATGTACACGTAAGGGCCTGGGCACGATTCGCGCTGTATGTTTTTCGGAGACGTCATGAAAATTCGCGCCAAATCTAGTGGGCAGGAAGGGAACGCCTGGGTACTAGGCTAGGTAGCCCCGTAACCTGTCACGTGCAGAGCCCAAACACTTCGTAATCTGTAACAGTAAATGTTTTCACTCCTGCTAAGAACGTCGCCTGCTGTCCAGAGGAGCGTCAAAACAAAAGCCAAGATGACTATAACCTGAAGTATTCCTGTTCACCTTTCCTGATATAACCTGTAAGTCCCGATTGCCTCCAAACGTTGGTCCCAGGCTACAATCACAGTAGAAGCCTTTCAGTTGATTCTTGTTGATTGGCATTTTAGTTGGTCCCAGGCCATGCGGGTTGACCATGGCTAAACAAGAACGCTTGTGAGCTTGTGACCCACGTGATCCGACCTGTAAATGAAATTTTACAGCTTTTTATTTCTGTCAACTTAATTAACGAAATCTGATTTGAACCAAGTATTGGAATTACGGACAAATCCCGGAGTGACAGCGAGATACGTCGCTACTTCAAAGGCATTCCTGCGAAAAAACTGAGCTAGACTGACACTGTACTGTAACCTCTTCTTTGCGACAAAAATTTATGTCCGGGAAAATGCGTATATAATCTTTGTATCTATAATCTATTTAAGGGGACGGGGTCAACTTTTGTCAGTGGGTACGCATATAGCTCGCAGATAAACGCGAATATTGAAGTTTAGATACAAGCAAGAGAAAAAAATAATTATGTTTATCGTCATTGATTAAATTGTCGAAGAAGAGAGGCGGGAAAGGTGTATGCCCTAAATAAAACATTTCTGTGTCAAACTAACCACTTGCCCACGACATTTCTGTGAATCCTCCAAAAATATTGCTTCCACTCTGCACAATGGTGACCGTGGGTCCTTTGTTATCACATTTGGAATGAAAGGTTTCGGTAACGAAGCGATCTCGAGAAGCTCGGAACAGAAACACGCCCATTTGCCGTCTTGTGGAGGCAGCCAACCTTGCAACACGCTTCGATGATCTTCATTCGTCAGAATCACCGACTCTTCAAATGGTGTGGTTGGTTTACTTGCTTGAACTGCAGGTTTATAAGACCCTAACTCGTCAATTATTCCTTGAATCTGATAAAACTTAGCTTCAGCTTCAAGTTCCTTGAGAAATGTTGCACCTTCTGGTAAAATCAACTCTCCGTTACGAAGATAATTGAGTATAAACCGGAAGTGCGTTCCATCTCGGTCGATGAAGAACGAGCCATCTTCAGAAGGTTTCATCTCAAACCTCCCCGAAAACATGGCCGCCAGCATCGAGTTTGGATCTTTGGTCAGCGTTTGAACGCTTGTTGTGAAGGTGTGACCGCCGACATTGAGTTTTACGATCGAAGAAAAGTGAACCAGTTTCTTCGACATGGAGTCAATGTTTCCTTTTAACTTTAGCTGAGCAGACAATAAAACTCTTTGACTGAAGTCTTCAGCAAACCTGGTGACGCATTGGGAAATAATGGAAAAAACATTTAGGTCAAGTGAAAGTTTCGATTTGTATAAATTGCTGAACCAGAAAGGAGGGGGCGGGGGGCAACTGGCCTAATAAATGGACTTGGCCGTACGTCATAGCGGTGCCAGGCAACCGAGGTGTGCGCAGTAGCACTCAAATATGTGGTTGCTAGGATATTGTGCTTTTTTTATTGTTAATACGTTTCTGTGGGATGCCAGGCAAGGAATTAGTATGCACGAGAATAAAAATGTGTTTTCCTTGGTCGTTATCGCTCAAAATCCGATCCAGAAGGAAGACGTGTTCTTTTCGTTGTAGACTGATTTCGCTTCGCCTCATGCATTACGATAAACATTTCATCTACTTCGCTTCCCTTTCCAGTTAGACTGCAAAACAGTCCTTTTTTTTTGCGTCGGACTGTCAAACGCATGCACGTGGGTCTTTGAACATCGCGCGCGTATCCGAAAGACTCTCGCTGTAATAAACCTGCAAATAGCGGCGTGAAAGATCAGGCTAAAAATCCGCCTGAGCTGCTTTTGCAGGCTATACGCGTGCTGGCGAGCTTGAAAATATTTCGTGACGTCTTCTTAGCAACGGCTTGATTGAGAATTGGTCTGTTGCCCGGCACCGCTTTGTCTTCAAAGAAAAGTGCCGGCTTGGTGATAGAGACGCGGGTTGCTATGGTAATATTCAAATGAGCCATTTCAGTTACATGCACGCTATCCAGACTAATATTAATGAAATAATTATTCCTCCTCTGTCATAATTTTACTCTCGGCGGTTATTTTATGTTTAAGGGACATAAATTAATTATATAAAGGTATAACGAACTTATGTGAAGAAACTGAAGGGAAAAGGATATTTTAAGACATGATTTCAAACGTTTTCAATTACAAATTAATTTACGTGCAAGGATTCGAAGAGCATGAAAGAAACCGCTAAAATTAATCAACTAATTGCCACAGGCAACTAATTGCCACAGGCTTGTACGGTTTGGCATGGTTTCCTCACGAAATAAGTAAAATTCAGCAAAAGGAAAATTTTACTTATAAAACTCAAGTAGTCATAAAGAAAATAAGTAAAATACTATTTCAGTTGTTCTAAGGAGCACGGACCACATACTGACACTGACAGGAACTTTGAATTATCTGGCTATATTAATTAAACATATTTATTCCATACCATAGTCCAAGCAAAAAATAACTTTCGAGATCTTTAAAAACCAACGTATCTGAATAATCATTTTATCATTTTATGCCTCACAAACACCAGTAACACCTCAACTATATATTTTTTTCAGCGCCTACTAAATTTAGCGAATGAAAATTCTAAATAATCATCTACAGAGAAGACCAAAAATCTCTAAAAATCGCTATAAAATCAGTAAATAGTCGCTAAGTCTTGGGAAAGAAATATTTAGTAGCTGCTAAAATTCGCAGCTACTATAATATGATAATACCACTTTTAAAATGATTGAAAAATCAATAAAACTATCCGAGAAATGGTCAGCCAAATTATAAATTGTATTTCCCGTCCTTAGCTTTGCTTTACGAGCGAGAATATCATTGTACCGTCCAGTTTGAAACTGTTTTCAATCACAGTGTTGTAAGCATATCAAAAGAGGGGTGGCGAATGGTAACACCTTCGAAACTTTGCAAGACGAGATTAGCGTTTTTATCTGCGAGACCGAGACTTTTTTAAATGGCGAGACCTAATTGAAGACTTTGGCGAAAAAAATCAAACGGCTTTGCGAAAAAAATCGAGACTGCAAGACATACAGAACCGCTCAAAATAACAAGACTGCGAGACCTGTGAAATTCGAGTAAAATTTTGCGAGACCTGTAATTGATTGAAAGACCATTTTACCAACCCTCAAAAGGTTTGTACACACCGAACTCTGGCTTGAGCAAGCCAAAAACAATTCTCTTTTTTTTTTTTCACCCATAAAACAAATTTTAAAGCGGTACATACCTACAAAGTTCCAACTTTTTATCAATCCTCCAGCTAAAAGTACAATTTTCTTGGCTCTACACGAGAGTTGTCCAATACTCACCAATTGACACGACTCGAAAAACCGAAATTTCAATTCGTTCGAATTAAACAACTTGTCACGACTTATTAACTCAGTTTGTCGAACCGATAATTGCATCTCATTATCGGGACATCATTTCAACGGCCTTTTTCAACGCAGAAGTTGCCTGGGTACATGGGAGCGGCAAATCCCTAAGTTACGCCGGAGCCGGCGAGAAACAAACAAGAGAACCTGCTCGCAGAGATAGTTGTGGGTCCCAGTTAAACGGTTTATTGTCGATTCGTATGCGGATCACGACGATTGGATAATTTAATTTCGGAAAAAATCACTAAAGATCTCACAACACTAGCCTGCAAGCAGGCTCTCTTTTGGAATTCGTGCGATGAGCGCGATAAAATAGAGCCTGCTCGCAGGCTATCACAACACACGTGTTATGGGGGGTAAAGTGCTTTGATTAGACTGTTATACTTAAGCCCACTTGAAGGGCAACAATAATGCTCCCATGGCTGAGGGTGGGTAAACAATTGGGTGCCGCGTTAATACAATTGTCCCCAACGGTACGCAGCAAGCTTATCGCCCTGGGTAATTTAAAAAAAAAAAACATCAATTAAACTAACAACAGATCACCAGTTCCAGACGTACTCGAATATTATTATAATATATTGATGTTATTGAACTAGCGTGAGGTCCGTATTGGGAAAATATTGGTCGAGTTCTTTTTTTGCAAGTTTATGGACCTCGCCTTCGGCTCGCGCGAGCCGAAGGCGAGGTCCATAAACTTGAAAAAAAAGAACGAGACCAATATTTCCCAATACGGACCGAACAAGCTAGTTCAATAAAGTTTTTATTATAATGGCTTTTTAAAACATTTG
>MU825401.1:2489822-2506248 GCA_029204205.1 Desmophyllum pertusum
GAAAAAGGGCAATAGCGCTGGGGAACATAACAACGCTAACATTACTAAACCGCGAATACAATAATAATCACTAAACAAGAATAAAACTACAATATAATATGTAAACAAACATTGAGTCACGAATAAGCGATGAACCGTGACAATCAACACGTGACTTACGTAAAGTGTCATATGATACGAAACTAGCGAAAGCGAAACTACGAACTCGCTTCGTACTGATAAATTTACGGTAAAACTAGTACTAAAAGCTTAACTAAAGGACGATGAGCTCGACAAACCAAAAGGGAAAACTGCTAGAGCGAACTGCTCTCTACAACAACAAGATAAACGAGCGAAACTAGAAAACGAAGGATTCTAACAACGGGAACGATAATATTTGTACTTTGCTCCGAGCACTGATGACCTCGATAGAAAACTAAGAATCACCGAACGAAAACTACAAAAGGAAAACGCTTACCCACTCCAAACGAGGGGAGAACTCTTAAAGACTGGCTTCTTCTTGTTTCTTCTTCACTCAACCGATGGAACTACTTGTGAATCACTTAAACGTGATGGGTGTCTTTATATCGGACTCAAAACACAATAAACAAGGAGATCTAACAAACTCATGGCTGGCATCCTGTTTTTAACAATTCGATTGGACAACCGTAGCTAGGTAAGCCACAAATATACGAAACCTTCCTGTTTCCTATGTTCCTATTTGCTAGATACAATATACGTGTTACCGCAAACTAATTTACGTGCTGTTTTGGCACAAAAGATACTAAGATAATGCGCTGTGGTTTTCACTATAATTATGGCGGAACTTGGCGGAACGATAGAGCAAACTAACGTAATTAACTCTCATCCTGTGTTTAACTGACATGAAAGAAACTACAAAGCTAGGCGCATCACGTTTAACCACAAAACCTATAACTAAATTTGTCCTATTCCGTGGGAAAATTATGAACGTGACCACAAAATTAAACAGAACCATTTTGATTGATTTGACTTTGTCACGCTCGCTTGAGCCTGGTTACACTAGCGTGAATTTACAGCTGTTTGAAAATCTTTCAGAGCTTCAGTTGTTGAAAGGCTGATGTGCAATTTATTTTTAGATTCTGTTATGTCAGCGCGAATGCTGCTGTGTAAACAAAGATATTACATGTTTCAGTAATTTTATCGTTAAACTGTATGACGACAATCAGAAGAGTGTGAGTGATGAGTGATTTGAGAATTTTGTTATGTCAGCATGAATGCTACGAATGCTGTTGTGACAAAGATCAAAGCCGCGTGCTGGATTGCAGAAAATTAATTCACCGCGCTTTCGGGAGTCTGGACATTGTGACAAAATGATATTAGAAAATGGATTTTAGATCTACTATTGTTAAGTGTGTTAGAGTTTTTTCAAAACGAGTAATGATTTTAATATGAAAATATCTTCTAAAATTATAGACGAACTTATCTGCTTGGTTTATGAGAAATATCGAGACCAATTAAATCTTGGTATGTAGACGAAAGATAAGATCGTCTCATTTGAGCACAGTTTCCGTTGTTTTTAAGAAAACAGTGGGTGATTGTATTCAAACAAGAAGTTATTGTATAACTTAAAACCGGGCAGCGGCAAAGTTAATAATTGATTTCCTAGTTGAAAAGCTTTAATAGTCACGCCAGTCACGCTAAAGTCTGCAGTTTTCGAATAACGCGCTAAGATTACGGCATAAACAACATTGGACGCACAGGTCAATAGCTTCTTCTGCTCCATTGTTAGATAGTGTGAAAAGTCTGTTTAAAATGTATGTACAGCAAGAGCCATTTCTGGCTTTAAACTCACATACACGACTTTGAAATAAAAGTTATTCTTCCTTGGTTAAGGTTCTTGCTAGTGGAAATATTATAAAGATACGTTTCTAAAGTATTTTATTGCTAAGCTCAGGATTTAAATTCTCCTCACTTGCTCAAGCTTTCTTGCGTCACGCCAGTCACGCTATAAAAGTCATCGAAACATCTGGACAACAGACCTTTGTCCGAGGTTTGCGTCATATTCAAAACTATCTTTAGCAGGGTGATATCTATTGTCAGTAGTTTCTGATCTTTTTCGCAACATGGACATTCGAAAAGTCTGTTCAAAATTTATGTGGTTAAAAATCACATACGGGTCTTTGAAATGGAAACTCTACTTTCTTGGTCAAGGCTATTAGCTTTAAATATGGAAATATCATAAAGATAGGTTTTAAAGTATTTCATTGCTAAACTCGGGATTCAATGCAAATTGTCAAAGGAATGAACCGAAGCACTTGACGTCAGTTACACAATCGGCATAACGGCTAAATCAACTCTTCAAGCGATGGCCAGGATGGCTCGTGCCCCGGTCAGCGCACGAAACGATAGCGGTTCAACTATAACACTGTCCAACGTCTTCTCGTAGCGGTAAAATTAAAATAGGCTGCTTAAATTTTATCTGCTTTCTTGCTTGGCGAAAAACCTCAAGAAAGTACAGTAGTCACGCCAGTCACGCTAAAGTCTGCAGTTTGCGCAATGGAATAGAAGATCGGCGCAAACAATCCTCTCGTCTGTGATTACAACGTACAACCTGAAATGACCTGCACATTGCGTGAATGACGAAATGGCCGTCTTTATCTTATTTCTGCCTAAACCTTTGTTGACAATTTCTGTGTAGCAAGTTTGAACTCATAAACGCATTTTTTGAAATGGAATACTCTCTTCAAGTAAAACTCAATACGCCTTTAAACTTAAGTCAGGCAAAAGTTCATTACCCATTGGCCGAGTGGGGACCTGGGTGAGCTCGACACCAAAAAAAAAAAAACTTCGACTGACCTGGACTGAATTATGACCCGGGCTCGGCCTCAGGCCTTGCCCGGTTAATTAGCTTGGGATGTACTGATCAAAATGAGGGGTGGCGAATGGTAAATCCGAGACTTGCCGAGACGCCGAGACCCTGGTTTAAAAGTCTGAGCCCGAGACTTAGCGCTCCAAAAATCCGAGCCCGAGACGCAGTGATCCAAAACTCCGAGAAAATATAGTATACAAGAAGCTGCATTTGCGAGATTCAAAATTCGAGACTCCAAGGTCGTCCTATTTCTGGCAAGCCCGAGATTTCGAGACGCTTTTTTTAAGTGCCGAGATTCCGAGACATGGCTTAAATTTGCCGAGATTCGTCATTTTTGATAAACCATTCGCCACCCCTAAAATGACATGAAGGTAAATAAACTGAACAGAGTTTGTTAAACGTGAATCGTGCAGTGTACTGTAATTACCCAGTTCAGTTAGCTAGGATATGAGCAGAGTCACGTCACGCGCGAGGAGCGAAGTCCGGGTGGGGGGGGGGGAGGGGCGGTACTCCCAAAAAATTGGGTAGGGGTGTGCCGCTGGGCTATAAAACCCCTTACCCTGTACCAGACTACAAAACGCTAATTTTGCGACCCCGTTCCAGACTAACTGTTAAAAAAGATACCCTGTTCCAGACGATTTTTTAACGATTGTTTCTAACCCAAAAGGCTAAACTAGTAAGCAGCAGTTGTAAACTCTTTCCTACTCGTTTCGATTCGTCTGACTAACATAATCCAGAGTATCAATTAACGATCTTTGTGCCAACTTCTGGGAAACTGATACTCCTGTTCCAGACCAAAAAATGTCGTTTGTTATACCCTGTTCCATACCAAACTGCTTAAAAAACCATACCCTGTTCAGCGAGAAGAAGCGACCAGCATGGCTGCGTAGCTGGCGATTTTCGTTGGCGCGCGATGGCAAAATACGCGCGTGCCGAAGCCACGAACGCAAACGAGGGCAAAGTACGCGCGTCGCCGCCGAAACTGCCAGCTACGCAGGCTGAAATGTCTGTTTGGAGGACTTGGAGACGATTGACTTGAAGCATTTACAGTTGTTATAGTACCCTAGGTGAAAAGGTTTTTTTCCTCTGCGCAAACTGAGCGGTGAGTCACGACGGCAAAGCCGGAGTAAAACAAAATCGCTTTTTTTTTGCTGTCCTTTATCTTCGTCAAGGAAAAAAACATCCTCAGACACCCGGGTATTGTTGTCACCCTGGCTCCAGAGGTCAGTTATCGACCACGAAAGCGGTTAGAAGAAGATCGAAGAAGCTCCCCAAAAAATAATAACCTCTGGCACCCAGGGTATATTGTTGTAGTTGTCTACATAAAATTCAAAGTAGTTTTAGTTAGCATTTCTGTGAAATGTAATTACCTTTTCCAGCCCGCCAGTTGAATTGAGGTTGATCGTTCACAGCTTCAGTTCAGTTGAAAGACTGTTGATGCAACTGTACTTATGAGTGATTCAAACAGAATCACCACATGGTGGAGTAACTTGTAGGGTCGAACTAGACTCATTTGCTGTGTGCGTACGTGCGTGCATGTGTCGAGGAAAGATAAGATGGAACAAAAACAACAGTGACGTTAGACTATGTGTTGACATAAGATACCAGAATTGTGGTTTCTTTGTAAGGAAACAAAGATGTAAGTAATTAAGTTGCATCTTTATTGATAAGAAGATAAAATCGTTTTCTTGCTGCTGCCAGCTTTAATTGCCGTCAAAGGAGATTGTCTTGAACTTGAGACGGATTGTTCTCCAAATTGCCGCCGGTAAATTTGGTTTCGATCAGACCCAGTGTAGTCATAGACATTCGTGGCGTAATATCGATGTTCATGTTCTTCGTTTTCGTCGAAATAATTATTAAAAGAGTCAGATGAACCGGGTAAAAAATTATTTTGTCCCGTTATTGCACGCGCTAAACTAGCGAATCGTAATTATCAAGACATAGCATCTTGCGTGAATGACAGTTTTTATGGCTAAAATGGGCTAAAATAACAAAATTGTGTGATTTTCAAAAATTTGGTCGCCTCCAAGGCAACACTTCGGCTTCTTTGAAGATTGGCGAAAATTTGGCAATTCGCAAAAAATTGGCAAAAAATTGAAACTGGGGGTCGCACTGTATTTTATGATTTTTACGTTACCTGTTGACATTTTTGATACTTGAATAAACAAAATTGGTCAAAATTGACTGTAGTGCGACCCGTACCTTATTACACAATTACAGAGATAAAGGCAAATAACCCTTTGGCAGTATCGGTTTCTCAGGTTTCTCACTTTCGTGAAGTCAAATCCCTTTGTTTTGACTGTGAGTGGAACCCGGATAAGACGGACACCAAGGGGACACGCAAAATTGTCTGTATTATTAAAGCAGCGTCTAATGACTGCAGTAAAAGGCCAAGGAAGTGAAACTTTTGTGTTACGCCTGCCACGCAGGCTACTTTGTGTGAGCACAGTGAGCAAAGAACGTATAGGTCTACAAGGGTCAAACACCGGAAGAAAGACAGTTGTCAAACATGTCATGACAAATGAAAATATACAGTGCACAGATAAGCGAGATTAACTTTGTATGAGAGCGGAAAAGTGCCTGTTGTCCGATGAGCTTTTCGTCGGGACAAGCAAAACTGTCCATAATAAGCGGGTGTCCGTATTAAGCGGGTGTGCGAAAGGGGAGGGGATTGCGCGTACTAACTTTCGAGTGCCTCCCGAGTTTGTAGGGGGATCCCGCCGGGAAAATTTTGATATTTCGCATTTCGTGCGTTTTTAATATGTTATCACATAACGGGCAAAATTACCGAATTCTGATTGGCTAAGACAGAGGGCATTTTTTCTTTAATAATCAAGGGCACTTTTTGTATAGGTAATCGCATGGGGCCGAGTAAAATTAAGGATTAATATCACGCGTGTTTTGTGATGGAACATGGGACTGCAAGGATGCATGGTCTGATGAAACTGCCTGTGGTCAGTTTTAAAATTTGTTTTATATTTTAATTAGGCTGTTAAAATAGCCTGACAAAACAGAGTGAAGTCGACTCTCATCATTATGCTTATTTCATCCCCCCTAAGAGAGAAACATCTGAAATTACAGCTGAGAAACTTCATACATGATACTGCATGGTAACCTGCAATCAGGCGTTCTTTTCCTTTTCTTTCTTTCCGTGGAGAGAGCAATAGCCCGGAGAGAGAAAGAGAGGAAAAGGAATACCTGATACAATTATTTGCTGAGTCGCTTTCCACCCACTTGTCCAGACTGTTGTCAATGGTTGCTTTTTCAAAATCTATGTTACAGTTTGTGACATTTGTACTCTATTGAATTCGGTCTTCTGACTTACTTTGCTTCAAGTGTGTTTCTAACGGGCAAGATGTGTTGTGTTATGAGGAGGATTTTGAAATACATGTAGAATAGAGCCTTTGACGGTGTTCACTCTAGCAAATTTTAAGTTTCCTGTTGGGCTTTAGCCCTGTAAAGTTTAACATAGGTCTCAGTCTGTAATTTGCGATGTTTTGCTAGTCAAGTTTCGCGTTGGCTCATTTATCTTGTGAGGGCCTGATCGCAGGTTACCATACTGTTGGTGCCACTTAGCACTACAGAAACTCATGCAGTGTCTCTGAATTTAGTTGTGAATTATTTGTGTGAAACTTCATATTAATAATACCCATTGTGTATGTTTACCACTACCTACATGTATGTACTTGATGTTGTTTTAAGGGGAGCTTGCCACTGCCATTAGAAGTAAAACCAACGTGACATTTGGATTGTATCATTCTCTCTTTGAATGGTGTCACCTACCTTCACCTATCTGCTTCGTGACTACTGTCAAATAAGGCACAAAGCTTCTCCATCTTTCTCTGTTAGCTGCTGTATCCCGCATCTCTTTCCAGGATTTGAAGCCTGCCTCGTTTCTCTCATTCTCAACTGTGCATCTCCAGGTGGTCTTTGGTCTTCTTCTTCTCTTCTTCCCTCTGGTGCCCGATTGCTATGTTGCAGTTGTTGTTGTAAACTTGCCGTAGTATGTGGCCAATCAGCTTCCATCTTTGCTGTTTCGCTGCTTCACTTCTTTGCTCAGCGGTTTCATGTCAGCTCTTTCAAGTAGCTCTTCAGTACTGATATGTTCTTGCCATTTAATTTTGAGGTTCTTCGTAGACATGTGTTTTGGAACACATCAACTGCTCAGTTGTCTCCCTTGTTCATTTTCCAGGTTTCGCACCCATATAGCAAGACTGGCACCACTAGCGTTTTGTACAGTCTCAACTATGTTCTTCTTGAGATGTTGTTGGACCTCCAAATCGTCTGCTACTACGACGAAAATTAAGCATTTTCTTTTGTGTTTTTTTTATAGACAATTTCATTAATTACTTGGGTAATGATAAATGCAAAATGCTAGAAATCTGACCAGAAAGTACCAACACGGCAGATCAGAGAACCAGCCCGCGAAAATGCTGGGTTCGCAAACATCAAGGCCAGCGATTTTTTCCTTTAGCGGTCTGTTCGTGACGTCATCCAATCTAGAAGCCTTTGTGTCGCATGGAAGAAAACAACAACAGAAGCGATGTACATGTACAGTACAGCTCAGAGATAAGCGGACATCGCCTTTGCGTTTGATGCGCAATCTTAACGCGAAGGAAATGTGTGCACATTTTCCATAATGTGTTAGGTCCACGCGTTTTGTTTAACGCGTTAGCCTTTGTTATTCATTCCCAATTTTTTTTTGTGAGACATTGTTTAGCAAAACAAAAGACAAGTCGATCACGCGTAAGTTAAAACTATATGTAAACACTTATAATAAATAATTTTTAAACTTGTCTTGACCACAACACTTTGAAAAGCATTGAAATCCCTCTGCTTCGCTGCTCTTTTCGGCGTCCTGTCGCTTTATTCTCAAGCCATTTGCGTTCTTTTGTCATTCTTTCCTGTTTAGTGTTTAAAGGTCTACAGTAGGACAGCACCATATAAAGGTTCAACCATTGGGTTTTAATTTTGTGACGTTTTGAATGCATGAAATTGAAATTTGAGTATGGCTAGATGTAAATTAATGATGCCATACTTACTTATGCCATACTTACTTATTTATTCTTACATTGCATTCTGATAACAAACAACCCAATAAATTTGTTGCTGGTGAAAATTTAGGTTTTTCAATACAGCGTGCATGTAAGCGAGAGAAATACCATATCGAATATAACCTGTGATCAGGCAAATTTTACACTCTTATTTGTCGGTCCCACGACCGACAAAGGTGTTGATGGGAAGTTTGATTGTAATCTAGACCACCCAGAAAGCTACACTTTTTTTAATGCATCAACAGGTTATTCACACAATTATTACAATCACACTTACATCAGTTACATGTACATAAATCACTTATGCTACAGTACTTACAAAAACAAAAGAAAAAGAAGCAATACTTACATTACAGACAGTCACAGTAGTTGAATATATCTAACTTTACACGATTTATGAGGAGTTTTACTTACATTTTTTTTATACTTTTTTGTTTTTTTACGTTATGTCACTTATATATTAAGTAAATTCATTCCAATTAAGAGAAGAAAAAAAAACAAAGTACGAAACTTAATGATAATACAGACAAGAATAATAATAAATAAAACTGAATACTGATTAAGCTTATGTTAATGTAATCGTCCATTTATTGTATAAATAATGTAGATTGTTATTCTTTGTACAAATAAATGTTTCCGTTTCGTATTTCATTTTAACCTTTGACTGAAAACCAATTATTATATTTGGAAGAACTTTGTTCCTTCTGCATTCCCATAAATATAATTTTGCTACAAGTAACAGGAAGTTAAGTAGATATAACGTAGATATAACGCCAATTACAACGTCACATCATCACTTTTCATGCCAGAGGATGTCTTTGATAATCAATGGATAGAGTTGGAAAATGTCTAACAAAGCATGCCTAAACAAGCACAAAACGTTAAATTGGACCAGAGATACACACAAAAACAACTTGATTTTTTCCTCCAAAATCACCAGAAAACGCAACCTTCACTACCATTGACACTCTTTGTCAAAAAAATTCCCTTTTCCCAACGTTTAGGTTAAAACTTTTTCAATGTGAACAAAGGCGACTGAAAGGCCAACAAAACCACAAAATAAAATAAGAGAAAAAGGAGAGCAAGAACGGCAAAAAAAAAGGAAAAGAAAAGCCTAAAGTCAGGTGTGTTTTTCAAAATTTTGACTTCTGCCAAGGAAAATATTGAATTTGTCGCTTCTACGTAGAAGGGGATGTTAGTTGCCGTGTTAGTAGACAGTTTGACATTAAACTGTTGAGATAATGGCCAGAAATAGGCATCTGGAATGTTAGATTGCAGTTTTTTGGAAAAAGCCCATGTAGTCAATGGGTTAACTTGTATTGAGCTCAGGGAAACTGTAGAAATTATTTACCATGCAGTTTGTGTTTTGCTGCTAAGCAAGAACACATTGTAGCTGAAGTAGGCTTAGCTACAAAAATCCCGAAAAATTGCCTAAAAATATACCTGGATAATCTCAAAAAAAGTTCTAAAAATCTCAAAAAATGTTCATAAAAATCTCAAACTAATGAAAAATCCCAAAAATGTTCCGAAAATATCAAAACATTTTCCTAACTACAACAGAATTCTGGGATACATAATTGAATGGTGAAACCGGGGGCCATGAACACTGAAGCCTCTTGCCTCTTCACTCTTTATATAGCTTTATAAGTGCATTGAGTTTCTTAAATGCGCCTATAAAAGCATTATTATTATTATTATTATTATTATTATTATTATCTTTAAATATTCTTTTTACGCATTTAATATATTTTTTTTGGCTCTAAAACTTCTAAAAATCTTTGAACTTGCTAAATTTGCCTAAAAATCTCCAGACTTTCTAAAAATCTTTTCAGCATCTAAAAATCTCAAAAAAATGTGGATTTTTGTAGCAAGCTTCAGCTTGTGAGGCTTCCTGAGTTATTTCTGAAGGGTAATGTGTAAAGTGTAACAAAGCGGAATGTTGAACCACCACTGCCAATCAAAGCGATTGTAACCAATGAACCATAGCACTGTGTTGTCTCCATTGTTTCATGCTGTATTGAATGAAAAGTTTCGAAGTTAAGCTGACTACGAGCATGAGGGACTGCTCGTAGTCTAGAAGTTACGGACCAAAGTACACATTCGAAACCAGAAACCGCATTGAAAGCATTATTACATCACGTTGGGAAAGAAAGTTATTTGCCATGCCGGAATGGGCTCACCTACAAACTTTGGCATGGCCACTGGTCAGTTTTGTGAGAAAATGATTCACTCTTCATCAGTTCATAGCACTATTAAAAAAGGAGGCTTTCATTCATGAATAGCGAAGACTTAGAACGTGGCCAAAGGTCATAATATTTTCTCCGAAGTAACCGGTAAGTGCACAGTCTCAGTTTGTTTACATCTGGCCGCCAATTTGATTACTCAAGTTGTAAACTTTCGCTTTGAAAATTAACTCACCCTCGCTTTAGCTTTGTCTACAGGTATAGTGTACAGCGTACATGTACTAGTAGTTAACTCTGAACTTTATATTTTGCCACATGTATTCCAAGTCAAAAGTAAATAGTCCAAAATTACCAACAAAATGGAGCAAATTTCAAGTATTCTTTTTTCGAGTGCTCTGGATTATATTTGCACACTTTGACTGAAATGTGATATCTTAAAAAATATATTCAAATATCGCACTGAAATTCAAACTTCGACGAATTTACCTCACTCAATTTTAGGTTATTCCACTCTTCATCAGTTTATAACGCAAAAAGGAAGCTTTCATTCATGAAGCGAAGACTTGCTAAAGTTTGTTGATGTCTCCCCGCATTATTCAATGGCTTAACAGCGTACTAGTATTTAACCCTGAACTTTATATTTTTCCACATACATTCCAAGTCAAAAGGTTAGTTTTAACTAACCAAGCCGAAAATAAGTCGACAAACACTTAAAACTGTGTAAAAGTATTCGTCCGGTCGGTTGGCTGTGTCTATTTTCATTTCACATTTCAATCAGTACGCATAAAAAACTAAAAAATGTGGTACTGATGGAAAGTAATTTTGTAACATGAAAGTAAGGTGTACGAACAGATATGTAACTTGTCACACAACTGTCACACCGTAACTTGTCACGCAACTGCATACCGCCTTTCTACAATATCCCCTTGGGAGCCTCTGTAGGCCTCTGCAGAAGAGAGAGGCTCTGGTATTTACAGGGTTCGTATATATTTTGGTAAACATAATTCAAGATATTTTCTATATTTTTTCCAAACATGTTTTTATTTTCCAAACTCAGCACATTACAAGTGAAATAATACTACCAGAACAGGAATTTCAGCTACCTACTGTAGACAAAGATTGCACTGAATAACAGGACTTAGACACATTTCCAGACATTAACCTCGTTTTCCAAACTTTTTCCAGGTCAGGAAAGCTAGTCAAGAAATACATATTTTTTCCAGACTCTGTTAATTAACCGGGCAAGGCCCTGGGGCCGAGCCTGGGTCATAAATTGCTCGTGGTTTTTTTTTTTTTGGTGTCGAGCTCACCCAGGTCCCCACTCGGCCAATGGGTAATGAACTCCTGCCTGACTATAAAAGTTTACAAGCGTATTGAGTTTTACTTGAAGAGAGTATTCCATTTCAAAAATGTGTTTATGAGTTTAAACTTGCTACACAGAAATTGTCAACAGAGGTTTCGGTAGAAATAAGATAAAGATGGCCATTTCGTAATTCACACAATGTGCAGGCCATTTCAGGTTGTACGTTGCATGTACTCACAGACGAGAGGATTGTTTGCGCCGATCTTCTATTCCATTGCGCAAACTGCAGACTTTATAGCGTGGCTGGCGTGACTGCTGTACCTTCTTGAGGTTTTCGCCAAGCAAGAAAGCAGATAAAATTTAAGCACCCGATTTTAATGTTACCCGTACGAGTAGCAAAGCTAATAGCCTTGACCAAGAAAGTAGAGTTTCCATTTCAAAGACCCGTATGTGATTTTTAACCACATAAATTTTGAACAGACTTTTCGAATGTCCATGTTGCGAAAAAGATCAGAAACTTATAGATATCACCCTGCTAAAGATAGTTTTGAATATCCCGCAAACCTCCGCGGACCAAGGTCTGTTGTCCAGATGTTTTGATGACTTTTATAGCTGTGACTGGCGTGAAGCAAGAAAGCTTGAGCAAGTGAGGAGAATTTAAATCCTGAGCTTAGCAATAAAATACTTTAGAAACGTATCTTTATAATATTTCCACAAGCAAGAACCTTAACCAAGGAAGAATAACTTTTATTTCAAAGACGTGTATGTGAGTTATAAGCCCGAAATGGCTCTTGCTGTACATACATTTTAAACAGACATTTCGCACTGTCTATTAAACAATGGAGCAGAAGAAGCTATTGACCTGTGCGTCCAATGTTGTTTATGCCGTAATCTGGCTGTGTGACCTTAACCAGACTTAGCGCGTTATTCGATCCCAGTGAGGAATCGGCTTCCAGTTTCACGCAAACTGCAGACTTTGGCGTGACTAACAGCCTTTCAACTTGGAAATCAATTATTAACTTTGCCGCTGCCCGGTTTTAAGTTATACATTAACTTCTTGTTTTATACAGTACAATAAATTTTTGCAATAACATAGAATCAAAGATACAAATTCAATTCAAAACTGGATGACATTATCAACACCACAAAGCCACATATGCAACTTGAGCTTTGACATACCTGTGAAGACACAACTAGCTCTAGGTTTTTATTTTATTCAATATAAACATTGTTCGAAAGCTGCCACAGTGCAATCCATGGTGAAATTAACTAACCTATACTGTCAGATTCTTGCACATAAATTACGATGTTTTGAGGCATTCGTGTGTCAGCTACAAAAGAGAAGGATGTAAATGTACAAATTAAATTGGAGAAGTGATCTCAGCACACAGGCTGAATTGGGGTCTAGTATTTATTTAAATAAACCTAAAGCTATATAATTATAGGAAACAAAATAAATTGATTGATTGATAACACTTACCCACACTGATCAAAGCTTTGAATAGGTTTTGAGGCGTTTCATTCAGCTGACAAAAATAATCATCCGCGTAGTCCCGTGAGAAGATACCAAACTGGCCAGCCCGTAGTTAAACTGCTGATCAACAAGTCTATATGCGACATATCTTTTTGTGTGAAGAAAAGCATTCTACTTTTATAGAAAGCTCTAGAACCTCGTCGATTTACAATTACAACCTGAGATCAGCCTTCTTGCACACAGAAGAAGCAGCAGAAGAAGCCATATCTGTTTAGAATGGGTCAATTGGATGACATCATTGCCCTCTTGTCCCAATCCTTCTTTAGGCACTCTGACTTTTTTTAATCCAGCAATGGTGGGGAGGACTTCGAAGTTGGAAAGTAGAGTTAAAATAATTGGACTTCCTGTGAGAATTTTGACTTGATATTTGGCACATTTACTATTTGGTGGTTAAAGTTTTGAAATCCAAAGAGAACAGGAAAAGTGTATTTTTGATCATAGTAGCACTTTAAGTCTGACAAAATGCACCTCTGGCTTTTGAAAATTCTGTTCTTTAAGTCCTTCATACCTCTTTCCTCTTTGCAGACGGTTGCTACAAAATATGCGAAGCCATCGTCTTGAATTGGGCACCGTATAATCCACGCTTTAAGGTACACTGAACATGTAAATTTATTTAGCATTAATTATTGTTGTTAAGAAGTAAATTATTTTAGCCGTCTTAACTTTGAATGCTTTTATTTATTTATTTTGATTTTTTTTTGTCAAATCAATAATTTTTTTTAATCCAAGATGTATATATGTACATGTACATGTATGACATCATTGACATGTATGACATCATTTACAGTGCGATATGACATCTTAGTTACTGACATTAAAATAAAATAAAAAAGCCTTATACTAAAAAGTGTTACGTTTTAGCCCAGTTTGCAAGAATTATTGGGAGGCAAAATTGCATCTCTAAATTAGTCTCCACGCTTTAATTTAACATTACTTTGTTCTTTTTGGTTGTAAAATTAACACAGTTTGTTATGATGTGAATTTTATTTTTATTCACCCTTCCAATTCTTCCCTTCTATCCCCACTATCCTTTCCAAGCTGGCTAGTGAATTTTGAGTAAATCATATTTAGTGACAAAGACTTTACCACTTCCAAATGACAAATCAACTTAGGGAAAACCTTGCAGAAGACACAGTATGCGTTGCGTACCTATTTTTACCTTTTCTCATCAAGGATATATTTTCTCGTCATAAAACTTGGCAAGCCTCAACTACACATGATTACAATGATTTTCAGCGCAGTCCACCACAGTCCACTGCAATGTGTCAGAATTATGGGGTAATGAATTTGCATAAGATTTAAAAACAATAATTGTGCTCTCAAATCTTTTTGTTTTTTCATGGTGGACTGTGGCCAAAATTTCCATTTTATGGATTCATATAAGTGTGTCAATTTATTTCGAATAATATACAAATGGCATTAAAAAAAATGGACAATATTTCATAACTTGGTTGTTTTGACACCTCTAATATTTCTTCAAATTCCTATGTTTACCTTCAAATAAAAATATATTTTTTCATTGTCCTCGCATAATTATGTTTTAATACTAAAAATGTTGTTCAATTCTAGTAAATATTTCTATAATTTCTATAATGCTGAATTTGGTGAAAATGTCCAAATTAGCCTCCGGTACCACCTTAAGCAAATTATTCTGTCTTCAACCAAATGTGTGTTATTCATTGGCTGTACACCTCATGGGAATGAGTTATTGAATATGAATTGAGGAAAATGGGTAAAAAAATGGTAGCATAATTATCTACAGATGTAATTATTATGTGATGAACTGCAATGCTGTACTTTATGTTAGATCAACACTTATAAAGCAGATTATTTATGGTCAGATGGTTCTCATGGATCTGACATATACTGGCAAAGCGGGGAGTTTCTTGCATGGCTTTATATTGACAGGTAAATATGAAACGTAGGTTATAGAAACGTAACTTGTTTGTAGATTTGTTTCAATTAATTATTCTTCTGACTAGCAAATAATAAGGTACTGGAAATTCACCACTTGGGGAAAAGTGCCACATGAATTATGTATCATACACAAATGGTGTGATCTGTAAAATTAAAAAAAAATGAATGCCCAAGCTAGGCTAAGCCTCTCTCAAGATCAGTTAAACTACCGGTATGTACCTTTATGGTGTCACAACCGATAAAGATGAAAAGTGGAAAAGCTGACTAAAATATAGGTATATTTTTTTCACATTTGCATGCAAGCAAGTTGTAAAGTTATACAGAGGGCACAACGACCCTGAAAATGGTGATTGTATTAGAAAGGAATCAAAAGTGTACTCATGGAAATATGCTAAATTGCATTTTGTCCTTGATTCCCCTGCTCCGAGACTAAAACAGGAATTACCCTGCCCTATTCCTGAGTACAGTGGAACCCAGCCTTTCGGCCACCCCGTTATTACGGCCACCTCTTTTTGGCCCAGCGAAATCGCACTTAATCTCTTGTATAAAAACCCCATTAATACGGCCACCTCGTAATACGGCCAACGGCCAGATTTTGCGATCCCCGTGCGCCTATTTTCTTTGTAATTTTTACCCCGCATTACGGCCACAAACTCAGCGATGGATTAAATATTGCAAATCATTGACACAATGACTCCGTATGAGCAGGTTTTCATAAGCAGATTTTCATTGTTTTGACGAATTTGTGTCTGTTTTCGGATCTTTCTGTAAATTGGTTCAGGTTGCCTTTAGTGCTCGTTCAGTCGCTTTTGGTGTACATTAACAATGACCCCACAATTACCCGTATTACAGCCACCCCGTTATTACGGCCAGCTTTTTTTGGCCCATAGGTGTCCGTATTAACGGGGACATTCCACTATAAATGCATGGCTTAGCCTATCTACAAGCCCATAAAATCAACTGTGTAAAATGTATATTAGTGCAGTAATGTATTTCTATAAGATAGATGAAAATCACATTTTATTGATTGAAGTTGAAATTGTGTCAATAAAGGCCCGCTTTGGAGTGAAATCTCTTATCTTATTATTAAATGTACCTTACAAAAAATGTCTTAGCAACCTGATGTAAAACTGATATTAATAAAAATTTACAAACAATGATAGTACTGAAGATGTAACAATGTTCAAATATGAATGAAAATGATGTTCTAATTCCTTGGATTTTTTGTGTTGTTGTAAAGCCCTGTTAAAGACATGGTCGTGACAAGTGATCGTTGGTGTAATGGTGGTGTGTACACTTGTTCTGATAGCTACAATCCATGTACCTGTTATGTTTTTACGATTTTTGGTAGGTAAAGTCTTCAGAGTCCTAGTGGCACACAACTACCACTGGAGCTTCTCCTAGTTTCCTTAGCCCGAAAACGTGACTAAGGTTTAATTTGCTACTCCTCCTGAATGGCTTGGCTAGTCCCATTGCAGGGTACTCCCCAGCATTGTCAGGTTGTCCGGCTAACACTTTGCCATACTCAATATTATACTTACCAGTAAACAATAGAATTCTATTATTAGGCCGTGGCGTCCCTGTACTCTAATAGAGTACAGATGA
>MU825401.1:2506748-2533173 GCA_029204205.1 Desmophyllum pertusum
GAAGAGTAGTAGTGGAAGTAAAAAATGACAGAAAGTGTTTTAATGATGATAAAAGGAGTTGAGAAATATTATTTTGTGTGAAGATTATAAATTTTTGGCTATAGAACAAGTAAGATTTAAAAGGAAAAAAAAAGAGATAAGAATTATTGATAAAGAGGGAGAAGACGATATTTTGAATGGTAATGGATGCTCATTGAATCTTGTCCAAATACATTATTAGGAAATCGACTTTTTTAATAAAGAAGGTGGGAAGAATGAAGTTGGAAAGTAGAGTTAAATAATTGGACTTCCTGTGAGATTTGACTTGATATTTGGGACATTTAATATTTTTGTGGTTAAAGTTTTGAAGAAGAGAACAGGAAGTGTTTTTTTTTGATCATAGTCAACTTTAAGTCTGACAAATGCACCTCTGGCTTTTGAAATTGCTGTTCTTTAAGTAGCTTCATACCTCTTTCCTCTTTGCAGAGGTTTTGCTAACAAATATGCGAAGCCATAGTCTTGAATTGGCCCGTATAATCCGACGCTTTAAGGTAGCACTGAACATGTGAACTTTATTTAGCATTAAATTAATTGGTTTGTTAAGAAGTAATTATTTTAGCCGTCTTATTTTGATGCTTTTATTTATTTATTTGGGATTTTTTTTGGCAATCAATAATTTTTTTTAATCCAAGATGTATATATGTACATGTACATTTATGACCTCCTTGACATGTATGACATACATTTACAGTGTCGATATGACATCTTAGTTAATGACATTAAAATAAAATAAAAAGCCTTAATACTAAAAGTGTTACGTTTTAGCCCAGTTTGCAAAGAATTATTGGGAGGCAAAATTGCATCTCTAAATTAGTCTCCACGCTTTAATTTAACATTACTTTGGTCTTTTTGGTTGTAAAATTAACACAGTTTGTTATTATGTTAATTTTATTTTTATTCACCCTTCCAATTCCTCCCTTCTATCCCCACTATCCTTTCCAGCTGGCTATGAATTTTGAGTAATCATATTTAGTGACAAGACTACTTTACCACGTCCAAATGACAAATCAACTTAGGGAAAACTTGCAGAAGACACAGTATGCGTTGCGTACCTATTTTTTACCTTTTCTCATCAGATATACTTTCTCGTCATAAAACTTGGCAACCTCAACTACACATACTTCCAATGAGTTTCATCAGCGCAGTCCACCACAGTCCACTGCAATGTGTCAGAAATTATGGGTAATGAATTTGCATAAGATTTAAAAACATAATTGGTGCTCTCAAATCTGTGTTTTGTTTTTTCATGGTGGACTGTGTGCCAAAATTTCCCATTTTATGGATTCATATAAAGTGTGGTCAATTTATTTCGGAATAATATACAAATGGCATTAAAAAAATGGACAATATATTCATAACTGTGGTTGTTGTGACACCTCTAATATTTCTTCAGAATTCCTATGTTTTACCTTCAAATAAAAATATATTTTTTCCCATTGTCCTCGCATAAATTATGTTGTTTAATACTAAAAATGTTGTTCAATTCCTACAGTAAATATTTCTATAATTTCTATAATGCTGAATTTGGTGAAATTATGTCGCAAATTAGCCTCCGGTGTTACCACCTTAAGCAAATTATTCTGGTCCTTCAACCAAATGTGTGTTATTCATTGGCTGTACACACTCATGGGAATGAGTTATTGAAATATTGAATTTGAGGAAAATGGGGTAAAAAAATGGTAGCATAATTATCTACAGATGTTTAATTATTAATGTGATGAACTGCAAATGCTGTACTTTAATGTTAGATCAACACTTATAAACCAGATTATTTATGGTCAGATGGTTTTCTCATGGAGTCTGAACATATAGCTGGCCAAGCGGGGAGTTGTCTTGCATGGCTTTATATTGACAGGTAAATATGAAACGTAGGTTATAGAAACGTAACTTGTTTGTAGATTTGTTTTCAATTAATTATTCTTCTGACTAGCAAATAATAAGGTACTGAGAAATTAACCACTTGGGGAAAAGTGCCACATGAATTATGTATCATACACAAATGGTGTGATCTGTAAATTAAAAAAAAATGAATGCCCAAGCTAGGCTAAGCCTCCCTCTCAAGATCAGTTAAAACTTACCGGTATGTACCTTTTATGGTCGTCACAACCGATAAAAGATGAAAAAGTGGAAAAGCCTGACTAAAAATATAGGTCATATTTTTTTCACATTTGCATGCAAGCAAGTTGTAAAGTTATACAGACGGCTACAACGACCCTGAAAATGTGTGTGATTGTAATTAGAAAAGGAAATCAAAAGTGGTACTCATGGAAATAATGCCTAAATTGCATTTTTGTCCTTGATTCCCCTGCTCCGAAGACTAAAACAGCGAATTACCCTGCCCCTATTCCTGAGCTACAGTGAGAACCCAGCCTTTCTCGGCCAACCGCCGTTATATACGGCCACCTCTTTTTGGCCCAGCGAAATCGCACTTACATCCTCTTGTAATAAAAACCCCATTAATACGGCCACCTACGTAATACGGTCTCAACGGGCCAGATTTTTGCGATTCCGCAGTGCGCCTATTTTCTTTGTAATTTTACCCCGCATCTTACGGCCACAAACTCAGCGATGGATTACAATACATCTGCAAATCATTGACACAATGACTCCGTATTGAGCAGGTTTTCCATAAGCAGATTTTCATTGTTTTTGAGCGAATTTGTGTCTGTTTTCGGATGCTTTCTGTAATTGGTTCAGGGTTGCCTTTAGTGCTCGTTCAGTCGCTTTTTGTGCGCTAACATTAACAATGACCCCACAATTACCCCGTATTACAGCCACCCCGTTATTACGCACAGCTTTTTTTGGCTCCATAGGTGTCCGTATTAACGGGGACATTCCACATATAAAATGCATGGCTTAGCCTAATCTACAAGCCATAAATTCAACTGTCTGTGTAAAATGGTATATTAGTGCATTTTTTTTTTTTTTTTTAATGTATTTCTATAAGATAGATGAAAAATCACATTTGTATTGATTGAAGTTGAAATTGTGTCCAATAAAGGCCCGCCTTTGAGTGAAATCTCTTATCTTATTATTAAATGTACCTTACAAAAAATGTCTTAGCAACCTGATGTAAAAATGATATTAATAAAAATTTACAAACAATGATAGTACTGAAGATGTAACAATGTTTCAAATATGAATGAAAAATGATGTTCTAATTCCTCTGATTTTTTTGTGTTGTTGTAAAGCCCTGTTAAGGACATGGTCGTGACAAGTGATCGTTGGTGTAATGGTGGTTGTGTACACTTGTTCTGATAGCTACAATCCAGGTACCTGTTATGTTTTTACGATTTTTGGTAGGTAAAGTCTTCAGAGTCTAGTGGCACACAACTACCACTGGAGCTTCTCCTAGTTTCCTTAGCCCAAAACGTGACTAAGGTTATTGCTACTCCTCCTGAATGGCTTTGCTAGTCCATTGCAGGTTACTCCCCAGCATTGTCAGGTTGTCCGGCTAACACTTTGCCATACTCAATATTATACTTACCAGTAACAATAGATTCTATTTGGCCGTGCGTCTGTACTCTAATAGAGTACAGATGATGTCAAAACATGACAAGAACAACTAAAGTGGCCCACGTCCTACTCTATTTAGAGTACAGACCCACGGCCAAATAGAATCTATTCGTTTTATATAATTTCGGAGACGATTCGCTTCAGATTTTCACTTGAATGTACGCTAGCTTAACTGCTAAATAAGCCGATAAAAATTCTGTCAACAGTTTAGGCCACAGTGTTTTTCATGCACCCAAACAAAACTTTGTGACAACTAAACAGCTTAAAATAAACTACAGCTCAACTCGGCGAATGTTTCGAAAAACAGATATAATATTTTAGAAACTAACCTTTATTCTTTCCACAATCTGAATTATTTTTGCTGCAAGTCGCTTCACAGCGAACGATAATCCCGCTTTAATTTCTCAGATTCTGTTCACAATGAGCTAAAGTCCATGATATTTTCCTCCAAGTTCTAGCCATGCTTGAACAGCCAATTTAAAATTCGTATTATTATGATCTATTTTGAATTCCTACGGAATATTTCCAGTTTGATGAAAAGTTTTTCTCTGTTTTGAGACGGCGATGCGAAGAGGATTTGTTGGAGTAGGGTGCCCGTGCGTGTTTTCCCCGCCATTCGTGACGTTCATTCGTCCGTCTGTAATCTAATAGAGGACGGTTCTAAACCAATCACAGCGCAAGTTTTACACAGCAAATTATATAATCCTGGGTAGAGAGAGGCACGTAAAGTCTCTTGCCCAAGAACGCAATGCAATGACCCTGGCCAGGGTTCAAACCTGGACCACATCATCCAGAGTCCAACGCGCTAATTAGCCATTAGGCCACTGTGTGTGCTACCATTGTTTTTAGGATGTACATTCCACAAAACTAAAGAGAAATTCTGTTAGAATGTTTTTACCCATAATTATAATGATATTATTAACTAAGGGTGTAACTAACAGGTTTCTAGACAAGCTTTGAGATTAGTTAAACTGATTACCAAATCAAACCCACAGTTGAAAATATAGGAATTTTTCATTGTGGCCATTCCCAATATTATTAAGCGTTACCATTATTACTGAAATTAAAGGCAAATTGCTTACAGATCAACATTTTTCTTAATATGGTCACTACTTGGACCTGTTTCTGATCTACAATGCCATTCAGTAGAGTCTTACAACATTGTCTCTGCAGCAACACACTCTGTAAATTGTTTAACAAATAATTTTTATCTAATTTAGCTGCACTATCATTTAATTAATCCAAACTTTCACCAGCTAGTCCTAATTGCCTATAATTTGTTATTTAAACAAAGGTACAATTCAGAATCACAAATGGGAGAATACATTGACTGTGGACAAGGGTTCCTGGGGCTACAGACGTGATGTGAACATTGACTCTTATTGGAAATCAATCAACTACTGTATGATTTGGCTTCTACTGTTTAGGTGAGGGTTTCTTTAACAACACTGAACAGGGCCGTAGCTAGAATTTTTTGAATGGGGGGGGGAGGGGGGGGGGGGGGGGGGGGGAGTGCCGAAGGCGTGAGCCACTAGGGAGGTCCCAGGAAATTTTGAAATCTAGAGGCCCAGAAATGTATGCATTCTCCATGAGATATTTTGTCCAAAAATCAATGACAGGTATTTTTAGTGCTTACAGCAATATTTCCGAGGTTTTGTTAACTTGATACATATATCCACCTTAGTACACTAAACATTTTACAATATTGATGTATCACTAACTAACCAAAAAAATATTTCTCAATCAATCGTAAATGTTCAAGTTAGTATGGTACCAGACAGTCAAAATATAACTAGTTACTTAGTTACCTAAGAAGTATTAAAGAAGTCCTCGCCTCTTTGTTCGCCGCCATCTTGATTTAATATGCCAAGCGAAATCTGGGGAGAGTACCAAGCCCCCTGGAGTTTGGTACTCTCTCCAGGTTTTGCTCGGCATATATTTTAATCAAGGCGGCTGTTTGAACACAAAAAACATGGGGGGGGGGGGGGCAGTTGCCACACACATTTATGTTCAGTTGGAGTTATAATATTATGTTTTTCACTCTTTCACTCTTTCACTCTCTGTTTGTTAGCTGTGGGGCTACTGCAGATGGCCGCATCATACCCGCATTTGAGGAGCATCTGCTGCAGATGGGACGGTGGCTGTCCATGAATGGTGAAGCTATTACAGCACCAAACCTTGGAGAGCTCAAACGACACTGTTAACAAAGATGTCTGGTGGTTGTTATTTGGATGTTCAAACATAACTTTTAAATTAAGAAAATTGATAGTCCATTTAGTGTGATCGCCCTGAGAGGGTAGTCCTGAAAAGGACCGTTGTTAGTGAATAACGTTTTCACAACCTGAGCGGAAGTTGTTTTCAGATACAATATGACATCTGGCTCAGGCTGTTGTTCTTTTCAAGACTTCCCTCTCCTGAAGTCTCCTTCACAGCTATTATTTGGGTCGTCACACAATGCTTCTCCCACTGTGGACACTGGCTCTCCACTAAACAAACTGTTGATACTCCTGGGTTCAAACTATTTACTATGTTTAATAAGAATATGTACCTGTAATGTACCCTATAATGTACCTGTATCATCCATCCTTTATACGTGTTTATGTGCCTGGTGGCACACTGGGTTCAGTTCAGCGAGGCTCTTCCACCTTACTATTTCAAGCCGGTTTTTACAGGATAGTAATTTTAGGAAGAGCAAGGCTTCGATTGACTTCGGTTAACCAATGTTGCTTTAACATTATTTTCTTTGATTGTACCATATTTTCTTGTAATTGAAAAACAGCTGAGACAATCGGACAGTCTAATTTGCAGGTGCAGGTGTGCAGGTGTGAGTGCAGGTGACACCTGCACCCACACCTGCACACCTGCACCTTCAAATTAGACTGTCCGCTGAGACAATATTATCGTTCACCCACAAATCAGTAGACAATTGATAGAGATGTTATTCCGGCTATTAGTATTTGAGAATAATACGGTACTATTCAAAAACTGAATGGAACTGTTATTTCATTATCAATGCCCTCACGCTTTTCTGAATCATCAATGTATCTTACTACATTCGTCTCCACATCAACGTCATGCCGGACTTGCGGGGACCATTGTTGAAATCTGGTAAGAGCAGTGCTATCATCATAGAATGATGATCTAAGGTTTCCGCTTATTGAATCCCTGTCACTTTCTGAATAGCTGTTTTATTTTAGTCTACGTTATAAGGAAACAGGGGAATAACTCTGAGAATCTTCTATCTCTAGGTACACGTCCAAAGCTGATGCTGTGTACGCCATTGTTCTTGAGTGGCCAGATACTGATGAACTTACACTCGGAGCTCCAATTTCATCCAATTCTACTCAAGTTACCATGTTAGGCTACGAAGGAAAGTTTGTTTGGAAGCCAGCGACTGACAAAGGTGGCATAATAGTTCATTTTCCTGCCATTGATGTAAACCAGCTTCCTTTAAAATGGGCCTGGGTTTTGAAGCTGGAAAACATTAAGTAAATCTTAAATCAACTGCTTTAAACATCGTTATTTGTGCCTACTAGTTAGGGATGGACCATTTTATTTTTGAGCAAGGTTTGCTGAGCATGATTTTTTTCCAAATTCTGGGTGTGCAATAATTTTTTTATTCACCTTTACTTGTTAAGATCTTTTTTAATAATTTAATGACTTGTTCAATAATTTTTTGCTTGCTCTATTTTTCCTTTGGGTCATTGTGTATGATTTCTTTTTTCTCTACATTTGCGGTATAGGAATTTTTCGGCATTTGCCTCCCCCCCCCCCCCCCCCTCAAAAATAAAATGGTCCATCCTTATTTTTTTAGATAAACTAAAACCACAGTAATTACATCTTAGCCTGAGATCAGGCTCCTAAAGAGAATCGCGCGGCCTGGGGCGGAAACGAGGATCTGGCCAATCACAACAAATGCAAATAACGTAATGGGGCTCGTATTGAACCAATCAGAAGTCGAAACAAAGTCGTGCATGCCAAGCTCGAGAAAACGCATGATTTTGTTTTTGTTCCTGATTGGTCGAAAATATGTCATGTTTGCTGTGATTGGTTAGAGCCTGTTGCACGAATTCATCATTGATTATAGAGCTTAGCAAATACAAAACCAAAACAGGCACAACTACCTTCGACACTCAATTGAAATTGCTTGGCACGTTTATCATGCTGGTTCCTTAAAAGGACCGGCAATCTATGACAACAAATTGTAGAGTTTAGAATAGGTAAAAAAAAAAAAAAGATACTTGTAATGAGTTCGCTCTTAAATTAGATGTATATGACCAAGGGCTAATGCTCTTCAGGTGGTTAATAATTTGTTTAAAATTATTGCTAATAAACCAAATGTATCTAAGCTTAAAAGCTGTTTTAGTTAAACATGGTTTATAATTTTGTTTTGTAAAAACGTTTCTGAGGTCTTTTGACTTGAAATATATCGTAATGAAATCACAAGAGCAGGGAGCTTATTTTAACCCAGTTTAGCGATTTGTAACTTTGTCAAAACTGTGTCTTGGTGTGGAGGGGTTATGAGAAGTAGTAGATTGTTCTATACTATAAAAAAAGGACAATTTTATAGTGTAGGTTAATGGTAATGGTTTAAGTGATGTTAATATTGTAGTCAGCAGTAAGGTCGATGAGCGGATGAACCGCTCAGAGTATCGGATTTTAGTAAGAGCTAGTGTTTGAAATAACTGCAGATTTGTTGCGAGACAACCTGTTCTGTTAGGGTATTTCGTACGACTTAAGGCGTTATTTAATTTTTGTAATCTTTTTATAGTTGACATAATAATAATTTGTTACTTGAATATATTTATAGCTGTTACTAGCCTTATTGTTGTTGGACTGTAGTTGTTTTGTTTTTTCTGATAAAGGTTACTTTCCTTTTTTATGGTGAAGGAACAATAAACTTATCCAGTATAACGAATTGTGTTGAAGTACTCCTTGGGAAAGGCGAAGGGAGACAGATTCAGCCTGTCGTCACGTAACTATCATAGCCTTTGCGGGCATCTTTCGGAAAAGAACTGGCACGTGCGCCGTTTTCAAGGAAACCCGTTATTTAGGGCATCACGCAACGCCTCTCCTCTAAAGGAAGCCTTGCGTGACAAGCCATATAAGGGGTGCGAAGAAGACTTGGACGTAAGTGATTGGTTGTCGCTTAAGTCCGGGGGCGGATCTGCAAGAGTTAAAAAAGTACGACAATGAAACTTGTTAACTTTGAGGTATGCAACATGAGATGATGACGTGTTTTTTATTTTTCCATAACGTCAGAAAACCACCAAAAATAACTCAAAAATAATCAAAACCAATAAATGAATGCTACAATGATCAATTAAGGTAATTAAGCGGCCGACGCATAGCGGCCGCTTCAAGAAATGGACTTTTTTTTCATGTCGCTAGCCTTAGTCCTCTTCACGGTTGACATGATGTTATCGCATCTCGCTCTAAAATTAGCCAGTAGAGAATTTCTCTTCCACATTCTTTCTGTAGTGTCGTGTAAGTGCGTAGATGTATTTAGTTTATTACAGTAATCGCATTGGAAAAAGCAAAGACAAATGTCCCACAGCAGTGAACAGCAGTGTTGTTGCAAAATGTGCTAAATTTGGCGGTGTGACCTTTGCGCGTGAGGGGCAGTTTTCCCGTTACATTGTAAACGTAGCCAGGAGACATGCAAATAAATAGCCACAAGAGAATTTCTGTTCTGTTTAATACATGCACCTCAACCAGTAAACGAACGATAAAACCCGGTCCCAAAAACATAACAGTTTTCTTAACACAATTCCACAGCATATATGTCATTCACAATTTATTTTCACGTTGAGCGAAAACATATCTTTGCCCACGTTGAATATGATGCAATCTACATTAGCTAAAATTAACCACAAGAGAATTTCTCCGGCTTCCGGAGCATGATACAATATATTACATCAGGCAGTCACGTTTTTCGTCACGCAGGTTCGTGTGTTGACTCTTAGGATTTGGAGGGTGCACCTCAGCGCCCAGTGACCGCGGATAGTTTTCGTGTCGTCTAAGAGCTCTTTTCATGTAAAGAAACAAGCGAAATATTTAATTAGACAAGGAAAAAAAACTCAACTACTCGAGAAGAGCCACTACAGAGCAGGAAATGGAGGGGTCCGTGCGTGTCACGAAGTAACGAAAGTTAATTTTATATTTCTTATATTTATATTTCTCGTCACGCATGTTCGTATGCTGACTCTCGCTCATTTTAGGGGTGCACCTCAGAGTACAGTGACCGAGGGGGAGTCGGGGGAGGAGAGATCGATTGTTGTTTCCCCCATTATTAAGGTAATCGGCCGCTTGTAAACTACTTTAGGAGTTCTTGTTATAGTTATTGCGAGATTTTTTTTTTAATTAAAAAGCAGGAAAATTCCAAATTTGTAAAAAACATTCTTGTCAAAATATGGTTGCCATGGTAACAGCAAGTTTCATGAAAACTGAAAGTGTCGTGTCATATTAAATTGTTCCCAGATAAATTTCAGTCGAGTAGAAAAGTTTGGGCGGCTTTTACTTCAATATTATAAAAGTTATAAACGGTTCAAGTGCGCGCGGAAAGATCCCCCCCCCCCCCCCGGCGACCCCTGTTTGAGTGCCCCGGGTGGCTACTCGAATGGAATATTTCCTTTGTTACGATGCACCACTTTTATCCAAAAATAATTTTTGGAGATAATTCGAGGTTTCTTTGGAAGAATTAGTCGGAGAAAAAAATAGTCAATTCATTGCCAAGTGTACGCGGCAACCATAAAGGTTGCCAAAGACGCCCCAGGAACCTCGCCATGCAATTTTCACGTGCAAAACTTCAAGTGTGACTTTTTTTTAATTGCGCAGAGTTAATTTGCATTTTATTTGTCGGCCCTCGAGGTCGAACTGTGACTTCTTCAACGAAAGAAAATCCGGTTGGAAATGGAGGTGAACGCCAGAAAAGTCGTCAATGTACAAGAAATTGTCAAGTAGTTTTCACTTGAAGAAGAGTCCCCGATATGGACACAACTGGCACCACCAAGTTTCTACCGGCGGAGAAAACAACAGAAAGAAGGTAAGATTTTTATATTATGTGACAGGATAGAATAACCTGCGGGAGAGAAAACAAATGTTTAATAGCCTAGAACGTGAAACTTAAGCTTTAATGAGGACTTGAAATTAAGTCCAGCGTAAAGTCTTGACTCTTGTTTGCGATGTTGTTCCTTTGTAATTTGATATGAGCGGCAGATACAATGGATTGGCGAGCCGAAGGCGAGCCATTGTAAATCCAATACAGATCAGACGCGAATATTGTATAGCGCTTACGACACGAATGCATCTAAATGTTCATGTTTATCGACTATCTTGGCTATACAAATCATTTTAGGCGAGTAAATCGAAGGAAAAGTTTATGTAAATCAGGACGAAATCTGTATCCGATTTACAGATATTAATTAATCATTCATTTCTTTTGTATTTTATTTATGAATTATTATTTGAAAAAATACTGGGAAGGTACCAATTACCCGAAATTATACGTCATGTATTTACCAAACAACAATGTAAAATGGCGAAATCCTGTGTTTTATTGAGAACTTCAAATCCCCGCTACAGTATTCAGAACTCATAAGAACATGTTTAATACTCAGACCCCAGTTGTTCAAAGGGTGGATAACGCTTTCCATAACGGATAAATCACTTTCCAGTGATAAGTGTAACAAAACCGACAACGTTATCCACTGGAAAGCGATTTATCCGGTGGATAGCGTTACCCATCTTTTGAACAACCAGGCACAGAAGTCCAGTCACACAGCGTTGCGTGACAGTGAGACCAATTCCATAGAAAGTATTTTTATACTTATTCCGGCATTTTTTTCTCAGTTTCAGATGAAGTACGTACCATATCCTGACAAGTCACGACAAAGAAGAAACCACACGTAAAAGAATTAGGCTGAAGGTAAGCCGAAGAAATTAGGTCCACAATGTGTACATGTGGCTATTGTTACCATAGCAATGTATTAATATATTACAAGAAGAACTACAGTAAGATGTTGATCACTTTAAGAGGCTTAATATACAAAGAACACCAGAGTCTCGAGATGTATTAAAATTGTTAACTGTCTTGTTTTGTTTGGTCTAATATATACCGTATATTATGCCCTGGAAAGTATTTTACTTATTGCGGCATTTTTTCTCATCTTCAGATGAAGTACCGGCAACACATAATCATCTTGACAAGTAATGGCAAAGAAGAAAGCTGGATACGTAGAAGAATTGAATGAAGGTAAGCCGAATAAAATTAGGTCTACAACGTGTACATGTGGCTATTGTTACCATAGCAATATATTGTTATATTGTAAGAACTAAGATGTTTATCACTTTGGTAATTGTAAGAGGTTTAATATACAGAGCAAGCCAGAGTCTCGAGATGAAGATTATTAACGTTTTTCATTTAGACCCGTATATTATACCATGGAAAATATTTTACTTATTCGGCATTTTTCTCATCTTCAGATGAAGTACAAGCAATACATAATCATCTTGACAAGTAATGGCAAAGAAGAAGGCTGGATACGTAGATGAAAATTGAATGCAGGTAAGCCGAAAAAACTTGATATCAACTATATGATTAGCCTAGTTCCCACGCTTTTTCAATTGGGGGTGACGTCATCGAATGGCACTCGCCTCAGTCTTCGTGCTTCTTGATCTACACAGATTGATTACCATATTTTAACAATACACTTACTTTACAATGGATTACGACTAAAATTGCTAATAGGCAACCAAGAATAACTGTAAAGGGGCTCATCGAACTGGTGTCTAACGAAAGAAGAGAGAACGCCTAAGCGCAAGAACAATAGGTCCAAAACATGTACCTGTGGCTTTTGTTACTATGGCAATGTATTGATATATTATTATAAGAAGAAATCAAATGTCGATCACTTTGGTAATTGAAAGATTTAGTATACAAAACCAGACTCTCAAGATGTAGATTGTTAACTTTTTCATATTTGTTTTGTTTGGTCTAATATACACTGTATAGATCGTTTTCACGTGACGTCATCAAAATCCTAAATTCAAAACTATTGATCTTGCAAAGCAGTATATTCTATACATCAGTGTCGCTAATTGCTGGGGAAATGTTTGTGCCAGCAGAGTGTTTCGTTTTTGGAGATAAAGCATTTTGAAATTTGAGACAGCCTGGCTCAACGTGATCTGGAATGTTACATAAATTAATATTTTCTCACTTTTAAAATACTTTTCAGATATGGTAATAAATTGAAAATGATAACTAACCATTCCAAGTGAAAACTCGTGACTTTGGTAGCAAAATCTTTTTTTCTTCTCGCAGACATTTTTGGCCGCCATATTGGTGTACCCATACTACGTTCTGTAATCTTCCGAATATTGTTTTACCAATAACTTTGTTATAATGAACACTGTCAAGTTAAAATTTTGGTAATCCACCTACTCTACAATCTCTGAGTTTGTCGATGTTTTTGATGCAAGCAAAACGATGTTGTTATTTTGATGAAAACGATCTATATTCAATTTTGTTGACTCTAACAAGAGTCTATATTCGACGACTAAGAGTAGATCAGAAGATTAATTGAAAATTGCACATGAGTAATGCATGGAATCAGTCTGTTTATTTTCTGTGCTGAAAGCCAAATATATACACGTTTCTATTCAGTGAATATAATAAGTAGCATATTAAATAACTGAACGAGAAAAAACCTCGCGAAAGTAATGATAGATGTAAAACATTGCAAATAAAAAATCCGCCATATTGGATTTCAAGTTTTTTTTAAATGTCAGAAAAGAAAAAAAGAATTCAAAAACTGTAAAGATTTTGGAAGAAAGCTCAAAAGTCTCATTAAAACTGAAAATTAAGCTGAAAAAATTGGGTAAAACAACTTGTCAACACATGGTTGCCATGGAAATGTGTAGTCGCGTCAATGTGTAACTCGTTTTCAGTGTGCATGTGTCTTTTTAGTGTAAGAAAATTGGATACGTTGATACTCGTTTTTTCTGATTCTGCGTCGCCGTGTATAAACATCATGTTCCTAATCGTAGAATTTTACCAAACCCGTGAAGCAAAATTTACTAGTCAGGAACTTATTGTCAAATGCAGTTCGTGTCGTCGTGTCGTCAGGTTGAAAGAAAACAATGAATCAGTGTATAATGGTATCTAATTGTCTTGAACCTTTTCTCGGGTTTGTCAAATCACTTTCGAAAATTTTTCATTGAAAAGTTGTCATAAGCATGACGCGGAGTTATCACATCGATCTTGAATGGAAAAGGGAAACTTTATATCTAGTCTTTCGCTTGTGTGGTATATATTCGCTTGTATATCTACTAGGTCAAATGCACTGAATAATCTAATAGTGCAACAATTTGAAGCTACCCTGATGCCTTTTATATTCGTGAATTTCTTTAATTTTACGTGTAATTACACAAAGATTCGCGGCAATGAAGAGCGCGTACATGCAAATTTATCCTCGAAAAGAAAATTTAAATATTACCTGTTTTGTCGTGAACATTTTTACATGCAATTTCGAGCGGGCTTTTTGGAAGCTTTTCGCGAAGTTTAAACCTCTCAAAAATAAAACGGCATTAGGGTACATTTAAGTTGATGCTGTTTATTTCTATATCTTGAATTTTTGTGTCGCTATTGCTGTTGTTTGTAACAGAATAATCTCGTTAAAGAAAGCAACATTTTATAACGCTTGTCCTCGTTTAAAGTTGTTGTCAATATCATTACTTGGTAAATAAAACTTCACATAACCATGATTAATTTTATTTTTTATTTATTTCTTTCAGGGCGCTTACTCTTGAGGCTGAATCAGTATTTTGCCATCAACACGAAGAAAGAAGCAAAGCAAAGCAAACAAGTTCAAGTTCCTATCGCTTCAATGGACCGTGTATTAAAAGTAAGGTAGAATATTTAAGATTGATCGCGATTAGTTTTTTTGCAACAAGACTTTTCAGGCTGGAAGTCAAGTCGGTGATTTCAAAACAACCGTGAAACAAAATTTAATGTTCACAATCTAATTGTCTAGTGTCCTTTTCACGGGCTTAATAAAATTGGCCAAGTTTTCAAGATTTTGATTTCTGATATAATATCATGTTAACATCTGTTTGAAAATTTTTATTTTTCCCGCCAAAAGACTTAGAAAAATACGGGCGCTTAAAATACGCATGCGCCAACTTTTTTTAATTATTTACTTCTTGTTAACATCTGTTTGAAAATTTTTATTTTTCCCGCCAAAAGACTTAGAAAAAATACGGGCGCTTAAAATACGCATGCGCCAACTTTTTTTTAATTATTTACTTCTTGTTAACATCTGTCTGAAAATTTTTATTTTTCCCGCCAAAAGACTTAGAAAAAGTACGGGCGCCCAAAATACGCATGCGCCGTTTTTTTTTTTTAATTTTTTCTTGTAATAATTTATTAAGTGTATAAATAAATTTCAATACTACTAAGTCAATAAAAGTTATATATTCAACACAAGTCCTTTATTGTCTTTATAATTTTTTCTGAGTAAATAAAATATATACACAATAAAAAACACTTGTTCTTGTTATTATTTCATTTTTATTGTCTTACAATCACTAATTAATTAAGTAAAAATCAGTTATTTAATTAACAATATGTCCGGAAAAAACTGTACTAAGTCTTTTGGCGGGAAAATTTTTTTTTTTTGCACAGCGTTTCCCCTGGCAACTATTTCCAGAAAAATTTTAAGAGGTTACCCTTCAGACTTTTTGATCGCCAAAAAAATCTCAAGGACAACAAATGAAAAAAAATCCCGCCAAAAACTATTGCCACCATCTCGCACGTAAAATAATTTTGATTTTGGAAGTCCGACTTACGTTCTTTTTTCCGTCTCGAAAGACATTTTGCCAAATCAATGCTTAATTTTCAATTTTGAACCATCTTAGCAAGGTTTACGTGCGAGATGATGTAAAAGATGAAATTACAAGCCACAAAGCAAGCAAAAATAAAATCGACAAAATAATTTCATTCCGAAATTGATAAGTTTAAGCAGTCCACGAAATGCTGTTTTACTTTCGAAACATTTTAATTTGTTTTCCAATCAATTGTGATTTACTGTTTGTAGCTTGCTATTTCATCTCTTACCCTGTTTTATAACGTTTGATATTTACACAGGAGCAAGAGAACCCTTCTCAATTCAAATCCAATTGCCCACCATGTTGCCCAATTTCAGTGATTTGAAAACGTAAATGTTTTGCTCCGTTCTCTTGTCCCGTGTAGCAATCAAAAGTATAACAAAACACAAAAATCAATATCTGGTTACACAAAGATGTTTAATCCCAAAACGGCGCGCAAACATTTACAACACTGTGATAAGAAGTTATGGATTTACGGACCACAGATAAAACAGAATAATATAAATTTGATCAACTGTGAAAATTGAAATTTACATTTGAGCTAAACGCGAAGTATTCCAAGGCATTTCTTTTTTAAATTGAAAATATTGATTGCCAATTACTTAATGTTGAAAATTTTAAACATTGGAGATAACATGTTACGATTTACAGGCGAAATGCTTCTGGAAGTTTACACGGAGGCGGCACACAATCTAATTTGCATTTTAGTTTTGCACGTGGAGGCGACAGCTTTGCAAAATCATCATGTTTCTTTACAAATTTCAAATCCACTGTGAACATAAAAATCTCCCAACTTTCTTTAGTTTCGCCTCGTTTTTCCATAGTAAATTGTGTCTTAGAAAAGATAACTGGTGAAATTATGAACTTTGAATTTCGTGGGGCTTGCTTCAGCGAAAACACGCACGCTAATTGTGATAATATTGTGTCAAAATTCTATCCTATTTTGCTAGTAACGTATTCTTCTTCTGCTGAGTTTTGAATAATTAGAAAAAACCCGACGAATTTTGTTCTTCGCTAATGTTCAGCTATTGTCTCGGCGAGTTAATTGTTGTACTACACAAGACAAATTGGTTCAAAAATGGTAATTTTGGACACGAATGTGTGAAAAACGTCGAAAACAACTCAAATTAACATCAGTTGGTTATCAAAACATGACATTCAAAAAAGCATTTTACAAAAACATGTTTTCTATTTTGTGATTTGTAGTCCGTGATTCTTATGTTCAAGCTCAAAATATTATTTCTCCTTACTGGTTTTTAATACATTCCTTTTAACATCCGTTCTGAGAATTTGGTGGCACATCAATACAATTACTCTTTTTCGATTATTTTCTTCATCTTTAATGCTAGCTGTCTGCTTTTATTCGGTTTGTCGACAAATTAAAGCGGCGCCAAAATTCTGGTTAATCACCAAAAAACAATCAATCTGTCTTGAAATGAAATCGAAAAATAATTGAATAATAAGAATTGCATTGAAAAAATGTCCATCAGCTTTCTTAGTTTAGACGTTCAGAAGAAAAATTTAAACGGTAGAAATATCAAGAGATGTACTGACGATAATTGCTTAAAGGAGCAGTGTCACGGGGATTTTGACCTTTTTTGGTCAAAACTGTGCTTCAGTACCTTTTTTATTTACAAAATAATTCTAGAACACCAAGAAAAAGAAATCAACCAAATTCTTGAAAGAGGAACAAATTATGGTCTGTTCTAATGCATTTTGGAAACGAAAATGCGAGAAATTGAAAAACTGTTAGCCTAACATGTTTTCAAATTGCGATCCATTCCGACCCAGTTTCTATGGCCAGAGACGCTTATTGACAGTTTTAGTACACTAGGATGGTAATTTATAACAAAATTTGACCATTATTTTTAGTTTTCTGTAAATACAAAAACTTTTTTTGGTTTTGAAATGACATCAAATCCCCGTGACACTGCCCCTTTAATGAAAAGACCATTTTGTAAAAACGAAATAAGCGAGAAATTCTGTATGGAAAAACAATTTTTGAATGCTATTTGACAAGGCAAAATCATCCTCCTTGTTTGCAACTTTTCAGCTGTACATTTGTTTCAAATTGTTTTCATCCTTTTACTTGAAATTTTGAAAATGTTCAGCGAGTAATTGTTTTTGCACATTACAACACAAAGAGATTCAAAAAGGTTATTTTGTTGAATAGTAGTATTTGAATAAATTTTCCGAGAGCGCAAAACATATTTTTTGAAAGAAAACGTACCATCGATGAGTTATGAAAATATTTCAGAAATGACTTCGATGAATTCCAAATTTTAGTATTTACAGAAACATGTTTTCTATTTTGTAGTCTGTGTTCCGTCTCTCAAAATACTGTCCTCCTTTTACTGATTGCAATACACTGCTTTTTAACATCCGTTCTGAGAATTTTGTGGCACATCAATACAATTTCCCTTAGCCCATTATTTTCTTGATCATTCATGGTAGCTGTCTGCTTTTATTTCTTTTGCCGACAAATCAAAACAACGCAACATTTTCCTGGTCTTCAACTCAAATATATTGATCAAACGTTATAAGGATTTACGGACTACAGGTAAAAATATCTGGTTGATTAATTACATCCATTGTATAAATTTATTCTGTCTTGAAAAGAAATCGAAAAATGAATTTTTGTTTTTGAAATAATCTCCAAACTTTCTCAGTATTGGGATGTTCAGTAGCAAAATTTAAGCAGTTACGTATTGAAAGGAAGGTTTTGGTAAAAGCGAAATTCTGCATGGAAAAACAAATTTGGTAATTTACATGAATTAAAAGCAGCTGAACATTTTGGCTTTAGTGATTATTAAAACAAATCGTATAAATGCTGCTTGTTCAGTGATTATTTGTTTTTGCACCATTCCAAGACAAATAGGTTCATAAAAGTTTATTTTGGAGACAATATTATTTGAAAAGAAACAAAACATAATTTTGGAAAGAAAAGTACCATCAGTGAGTTATAAAAATATTCAGAATTTTCTTTCCATAAATTCCAAATTTTCTATTTTGTGGTCTGTGGTCCATGATCCTTAACTCTTTCATACTCAAGATCAAAATATCAATGCTCCTTATTATACATTGCTTTTAACGAAGTTCTGAGAATTTGGCGCTACATCAAGACAATTTCTCTTAACCGATGTTCTTTACGAGAGTTTCTAGCTATCCGTTGTTATTCGTCTTACCGAGAAACATATAGTTGTGAGAATTTAGCGCTACATCAAGACAATTTCTCTTAGCCTATGTTCTTTATCAGTGTTGCTTGCTGTCTGCTTTGTTTCTTTTTGCGACATCCCGTATGAACCAGATATTGATTTGTAAAAGTCTAAACTTTACGTACCAAGATCACATAACTAATAGAAGGGTTCTCCATTCAATAGGATACAAGCAAACGTTCTCGTATGGGATTACCAACACGCCAAAATAAGTAAAAGGATAGAGGAAATCCCCCCAAAAATGGGTCCTCAGCCGATCATCGAAATTTAAAAGATGCTTTTTAAAGTAATTTGTATTTCATGGAGATCCTTCAAACAGTCATGACAACAGTACGTAAACTAAGCTCCTGGTGGTATAGACGTGAAACTATTGTAAGGTGGCGCTTTCAGTAATAATTGTGAAGTCTAAAATGACTTTCTTGTTTGTTACCGTGCTACAAGCCCCTCCCCCAACACCAAATTTTCTAAAAAAAAATCACCGATCACCAGATCTTCGATCCCGAGATGAAAATTGCATGTTTGTCCTGAACTTTTGATCGTGATACAGTGCCACCTTAACAAAGCTCCACGTTATTAAACCACTCACAAACAGTTTCAACATCAATAGTACCAAGTCTGATCGATACAGAAAAAATATGTAGCGGTGTCCTCAGAGAATAATTTCCAATTACTTTGGTACTGTCCTGTTCAAGACAATTCAATATGCAATCAGGTATTAACCCCACCTACCACCCCACGTGCACCCCCTTCCCCCAAAAATACTATTAGCGCGAGACGACTAACGTATTTTCAGCTCTTTTGATTAATTTGTTGGACAGTACCCACGGTCGCTTTGGTTTTACGAATTTTTGACAACCGCTTGAAAAATATATTTCCTAAATCCTTTCGAAAAAATGGTGGCTAGTATATTTCAATAATTCCGGCAAATTAAGCCGATTCCTTCCGTAGGTTAGGGAGCTAATGAAAACGCTTTAATGGTTTTTTGAAACCAAATGCACGACGACTTGAAGGTACTAAAACAAACAAAAAAACAAAACTAATCGAAGGGTGTAAGTTTGATATACATTGCCACCATTTTTATTCCTAAATTTGATAATTAAATTCTTATCTTTAGTCGTCCCAATTCTGATGAATCCACTGACTCTTCACCACTGTCCATCCTTTCATACCAATGAATTCCACTCCTCTTCGTCTTCCTTCATTTGGACATTTCTTCTCTCTAATATGAACAAGACAAAGAGACATGCACGTTAGGTCATGGCTACAGAGCTTTAAACAGTAAAACTAGCTACAAAGCCTTCGATACTTTACAATATTGTAGGATAAATGTTCGGTGACGAAAAATCCCTGGTAAAAACCCTATTTAACATTGGACTCCGGTTTACTGGATAGGAACAATTTCCGTACAGGAATTTTTCTCGAGATAAATGTATGTCCAAGTACACACCAAGCAACGACTAAACCCAACACGAACTACACGTGGTAACGGTTTTAGACTTTTACTCGCGCCGCACATAACGACAAGACCAATAAAATATAAAACATTTTCGGCATACACATCTTACAAATTTCTACAAAATTATTTCTTAATCCTTTATTGAGTTGCTCGTTAAACCACGATTATTTGGTTTCAGCAACAGAGCGACACGCAGCTCAAGTAAATTGCGAGCGAACGTAGAAACTTAAAGCAGGATGTAAATTGTTCCGTTTGGCGAAGGAGCAAACATAGAAAACGTAAAACATAACAACAATGCACACTCACCATTAATTTTGAGATTTAAATGTTCCTGTTTCGTCTTCTTCAAGGAAAGCTCTTGGCGGCGTCTTCACACATCCACGAACTGTTTGGTTTGAGTCAAATTCTACAAGTAGTCATGAATATGGATTAACAACTGCAACCAATCACTGACAAAAACGTCGCCGCATATTTTAGCGATTTGCATTTAATTTGAACTGTTGCACGTGGACTTTTCACTGAGATTCCACATAATTGTTGTACAGCTTCAAAAATTTCAACACTTCTCTCTAAACCTTTGCATTTTTTTTGTCAAGCTTTGTCATCACAATAATATACCAATTTATAATTGTTAAAAAAAACCCAAGTTCATCAGAGTATAAAAAACATAGAAAAAAACATGCATGTCTTATCTTTTTCGCGCGTTAAATCTATATCATAAAGAATATAAAAAGACTTGTCTGATTATACTTCATAAAACACTCTGGTTATTTGAGAGAAATATAAAAAATTTTCTTGTGTTCTCAAATTCCTATCGTGTTTTATAAAAGTATAATACATGGCTTTGGCTTCTTCATTCATTCAATAAATAATTCGATATAATTTTAGCGCATGATGTTCGTGTTGGGTTGGTCACATTTTCCCAAATATGTAGACAGCCTCTCCATTTTCTCGTTCTGCCCCCCTTTCACTACACGTAATATGGCTGATTTATTATGTCATTTCAAGGACTAACTTCTCTATCAAGTTTTCACCACCCAAAACTGTCCCCCTTTCACTACACGGAATATGGCTGATTTATTTTGTCATTTCAGGAACTAACTTTTCTACCAACTTTCACCACCCAAAACTGTCCCCCTTTCACCACACGGAATATGGCTGATTTATTTTGTCATTTCAGGAACTAACTTCTCTACCAAGTTTCACCACCCAAAACTGTACCCCTTTCTCCACACGGAATATGACTGATTTATTGTGTCATTTCAGGAACTAACTTCTCTACCAAGTTTCACCACCCAAAACTGTACCCCTTTCACCACACGGAATATGACTCATTTAGTGTTATTTCAGGAACTAGCTTCTCTACCAAGTTTCACCACCCAAAACTGTCCCCCTTTCACCACACGGAATATGGCTGATTTATTTTGTCATTTCAGGAACTAACTTCTCTACCAAGTTTCACCACCCAAAACTGTACCCCTTTCTCCACACGGAATATGGCTGATTTATTTTGTCATTTCAGGAACTAACTTTCTCTACCAACTTTCACCACCCAAAACTGTCCCCCTTTCACCACACGGAATATGGCTGATTTTAGCCTGCAGAACAGGCGTTATTTTTTTGCGTTTTTAGGCGAGCGCGAGGCGAGCGTGGAGCGCGAGTCACGCGCGACGGGAAGGTCGCGAAAAAATATAATAATAACTCGCGCTCCACGCTCGCCTCGCGCTCGCCTAAAAAACGCAAAAAAATAACGCCAGTTCTGCAGGCTAGGCTGATTTATTTTGTCATTTCAGGAACTAACTTCTCTACCAAGTTCACCACCCAAAACTGTACCCCTTTCTCCACACGGAATATGGCTGATTTATTGTGTCATTTCAGGAACTAACTTCTCTACTAAGTTTCACCACCCAAAACTGTACCCCTTTCTCCACACGGAATATGGCTGATTTATTATGTCATTTCAGGAACTAACGTCTCTACCACGTTTTCACCACCCAAAACTGTCCCCATTTCTCCACACGGAATATGGCTGATTTATTATGTCATTTCAGGAACTAACTTCTCTACCAACTTTCACCACCCAAAACTGTACCCCTTTCTCCACACGGAATATGGCTGATTTATTGTGTCATTTCAGGAACTAACTTCTCTACTAAGTTTCACCACCCAAAACTGTACCCCTTTCTCCACACGGAATATGGCTGATTTATTATGTCATTTCAGGAACTAACGTCTCTACCACGTTTCACCACCCAAACTGTCCCCATTTCTCCACACGGAATATGGCTGATTTATTATGTCATTTCAGGAACTAACTTCTCTACCAACTTTCACCACCCAAAACTGTCCCCCTTTCACCACACGAATATGACTGATTTATTGTGTCATTTCAGGAACTAACTTCTCTACCAATTTCACCACCCAAACTGTACCCCTTTCACCACACGGAATATACTTCTCTACTAAGTTTCACCACCAAAAACTGTCCCCCTTTCACCACACGGAATATGACTGATTTATTGTGTCATTTCAGGAACTAACTTCTCTACCAACTTTCACACCCCAAAACTGTACCCCTTTCTCCACACGGAATATGGCTGATTTATTATGTCATTTCGGTAACTAACTTCTCTACCACGTTTCACCACCCAAAACTGTACCCCTTTCACCACACGGAATATGGCTGATTTATTATGTCATTTCAGGAACTAACTTCTCTACCAACTTTCACCACCCAAAACTGTCCCCCTTTCACCACACGGAATATGGCTGATTTATTTTGTCATTTCAGGAACTAACTTCTCTACCAACTTTCACCACCCAAAACTGTCCCCCTTTCACCACACGGAATATGGCTGATTTATTATGTCATTTCAGGAACTAACTTCTCTACCAACTTTCACCACCCAAAACTGTCCCCCTTTCACCACACGGAATATGACTGATTTATTGTGTCATTTCAGGAACTAACTTCTCTACCAAGTTTCACCACCCAAAACTGTACCCCTTTCTCCACACGGAATATGACTGATTTATTGTGTCATTTCAGGAACTAACTTCTCTACTAAGTTTCACTACCCAAACGAACAGTCCCCCTAGGGGCATAGGAACAAATTGCTACCAGATCTAAGACTCTCTTTGCTCCTGAAATGTTCAATTAGGGGCACATTTGCTACAAAATGAAACTTAAAACCACGTTCAATTTACAAATACCGTAAAAGCCGGGGGTGGGTGGGGTTTATTTAATTTCAGGCCCCAAGAAGGGGGAGGGGGGGTGGGGGGAGTGTGAGGGACCCGTTATTTCAAATCATAAATTTTCGAGAAAATTCACATTAATTCTTCAAATTTACTTTTACACCACTAACTAAAACAGAACAAGAAATGGGTTATGTATCACCGTCTTACAAATGCAATGTCATTTATACCCTGACACAACGATACGTCTGGAAATTAAAGACCGCGTTTCAATACAAAGTTACAAAGTACCTAAAACGCCAGAAAATATTGCTGAAACGTCATTTACATCAGCCTGACGGAAATCAATTTAGATATGTTTTAAAAATTTTAAAAAACCCTTGTACAGGGGTACGGTACTGAGGAATTAAGGACTAAGGCCCCGTTCAGACTAGGTTCTCGTTCCGGGGCACCGTGCCCGGGACCGAAAATTGACGTTGTTCAGACACCCAGTGCCCTGGACTGTAGTTAAAAATATTCTCACCTAGAATTTGATCCAAGCGGTCCCAATGTTGATAGGCGACCATTTCAACAGAGTCAAGGGCACTGACGAAAGCCTGTTCAGACAAGTGCCGTGCCTGGGCACGGTGCCCAGATTTTTGTAGCCTGCGTAGCAGTCGTTTCCTTTCCGAGAGCGTGGGAGGCGCGCGAAAGCGCGAAGGCGAAAAGAGCGAAAAAACCTCACCCCTCCCCCCCCCCCCCACTTTTTCTTTTCGCTCTTTTCGCCTTCGCGCCCACGCTCTCGGAAAAGAAAAGACTGCTACGCAGGCTACGATTTTCGATTGGGCACCAACAAAAAGCTATGTTCAGACTGGTGCCCATGCCCGAGAACCAGGCAAGGGCAAAAACAATCACTAATCTAATTGTGTAACTGTTCACTGAGCCTTTATATTTCCTTTAAAAATAGTTGGACGGGCAAACAGCAATAGAACTTAAAAGCTTTCTAAAGGGCGGGCCTGTTTAGGCTTTATGCTTCTTTTCGTGTCGTTGAAGAAGAGTTGTAGAGTTCTGAGTTGAAGAAGCGTTCAGCACGCGCGACACCGAATACTATTGCATGGTCTGATTTAATTAATTCTTGGTTTGCATCTGACGTCATCAAAATTCTAAAATCTAAACTTTTATAGCTATTCTTTTCACATATTCTACACATACAAAACATTAATCTCTATGCAAGGTTTCTTATCGATTCAGTGCTTCGTTTCGAAAATAATGCATTTTGAAATTTGCGATGTCCCGGATGAACGTGTTTTTAATTGAACTGTCACAAAAACGGGTATTTTTACTCATAATAATTTAGAAGTGATATCTAAAGAGTTTGAAGTGAAAGCTAATGATATTGATGGTAGAATCTACTCTACTTCTTGTACAGTTTTATGGCCGCCATATTGGTGTCCCAAAGAAGGGCAAATAAATACTGTAATTTTCTGAAATCATTTTCGTAATAACTCGGTTATGAAAAACGCTACAAAGCTATAATTTGGACAGAAACGTTTCTTTCGGCCTGCCTCTATAACTTGTTAATTTTCTGATATTGTTCATGTAAGCGAACAGTTTTTGGTAACATTGATGCCAAACCACCAATACGTCAACAACAAGGTCTAAGGGACTGTGCAATAATTATCAGGAGGGGGGGGGGGGGGGGGGTTGGAAATGGGCTTCATGTAGCCAAATATTAGGTAATACCCCCCCCGCCTCCTAAAGGAGTAAAATTTAGTTATTGCCCCCCCCTCTAATCAGTCAGAAATTATGTACGACCCTTACGAAAAAGAAATCGACCAATAGTTTCCCAATACGGACCGAACAAGCTAGTTCAATAACATCTATATACCTTATTCGTACTTATTTTTCGCGCGTCTTAATTTTCGCGATTTTTTAAAGACTATATTTTCGCAAAATTTTAAGCCTTTGAGTGCCTTTTTATTCTCTGAAATCGCGAAAATAAAGCCTCGCTAAATACGGATCTGTCTATTTCGCGAAATTAAGTAAGAATAAGGTATTTTTCCAAACATGTAGACAGCCTCTCTATTTTCTCGCCGCACCCCCGCCCCCCCCCCCCCCCTCTTCATGCACCGTTTCTTTTCACGTTTTTTTGTTCTTCTAGAAAATAGAGAGGCTACTATATAAGGTATACAGTATATACCGCCCGAAAGGTATGGTTTTTTGTGTGTGAGGTTTTAGTCTGAAATACAGTTGAATCCTGATATAAGTCGAACCCTCGATTACTCGAACCTCCCGCTAAACTCGAAGTAAATTCGTTTTCCCTTCAAGCCGTTTCCTTGCCTAATTTTGCTCTCGATAACTTGAACTCCGTATAACTCGAACGTTTTTCAATTTCCCTTGAAGGTTCGAGTTATCGGGAGACAACTGCCAGGGTTAACGATTTTGCTTTATTCATCAACATAGAGTAGATTCTATCGTCAATATCATTAGCTTTCACTTCAAATCTGTTTAGACATCACTTCTAAATTATTATCACGTCTGAAAATTTAAAAATGATATAAAAATATCCATTTTTTTGTGACATTTCAGAAAAACACGTTCATCCGGGACATCTCAAATAGCTTTATTTTCCAAAAGGAATCACTGGATCTATACCAAGCTTTGTATAGATATATCTCTGTTGGCTCGAGTGGCACCGTCAAACTTCTATATATATAGATATATATATATATTTATATAGAAGATATAAAAAGAATAGCTTTGTAGGATTAACAGTTTAGATTTAGAATTTTGATGACGTCAGATGAAAACACAGAATTGGTCTGACACGGGTATCAACAGCCTGATATTTTGGGTATCGCCTGTATCTAGTCATAAGATGAAAAAGAAGTTCATGGGATTTCATAGAGAGGCTGTTTGTTATCATTTTTCGTTCCCTGCCTATTCTAGCGATAAAGCTCCATCAAATCTTTATATTATACTTTGCCACCGATGAGTCATATCATGAGCCTAGCGTTCGAATTTTTCAGCAAAGAGCTCAGCTCTGTCTTTTTGGCGGATTCTGCTAAAGACCCTTCGAAAATGTGTAATTTATTCCAAATTACATAATTCATTCCAAATTACATAATTTATTCCAAAT
>MU825401.1:3251173-3403344 GCA_029204205.1 Desmophyllum pertusum
AGCTAAACCGCGAACTTTTTCTCAGATCGTTTATACGAGCAAATTTTCGACTAACTTAAGCCGCGGCTTAGCTAAGACTAGCTCGAAACCCTAGGCTTAGCTAAGCCGCGTCTTGATTCGTGTCTTAAAGTGCCTATGAAACGAATTTTTTTTTTTGAGAAATAAAGACATTTGGGTACCGAAATTTAGAAAATAGAGGTGGAATTCGTTAGAAAAGTGTAAAAAAGAAATTATATGGTCTCAAACATCCCAAATTTGCCGTAACTAAAGGGGACACATTTTTGGTAGACTGGGTACGAGTTAGTTCGCGTTATGACGTCACAGGGTTTGCACGAGGTTGTTTACCAGCCGATCGTACAAAGAACAAGCGGGCTTTTGACCTTTCCAAAGGATGTCAGCAAGCGATTCCAACTCCGCTAGTTCTCCACTGTATCTATTGACTTTTAAAAACTGGCGCGAGATATGTGCAAACCCCGTGACGTCATCAAATCAAAATGGCCGCGCGAGCAAATGCTTAAGGTTCTCCCACGACAGCGTGTCTTTGCGAAGGTCGAGGGGAAAAGTAAAGGTGCGATGGAAAAAATTAACATTCAAAACATTATCAGTAATACCATAGGACTATTTTTGGCAACTTTTTCATTTCGTTTCATAGGCACTTTAAGATCTCGCGTATAATTGACCCTATTAACTTTCTGGTTAAGGAAGATAACCTGAGAATTAAAATTCAATGTAATCAGGAATTTATGTGAATAACATTTCCCGGCTCGGCCACATAGAAAGAATGAAATTCGATTTCTTTTTCTGTGGAAAACAGGAGCACGCAATATTAATTTTTATCTGTTTTTTTTTTAAGTCCATCTCTTCTAGTGGAGATTTGTGCTGCGTGCTTCCTCTATATTTGCATGCCCTTCTTATAACTTCCTCGTTTGTGATCCGCATTGTCCAGTAATATCCTTCTCAAGCTCCTATGCATGATGAAGGTGTCCAACTTCTTCTCATCCGTTTGAGTCATCCTCTATTTTTTGCACCCATACTCAAATAAATTTAACCAAGCTTATTTATTTGCTAGTATTTCTAAACACGGTGCAATAATTTTTCAGTTTTTGTTTTGTCTTTTTTCTCTTTCATCATTGCTTATGGTTTTGCTTGGGCCCGTTTGGCCATTTTTCGCACGACCCATTTTACATGTGGTACATTGTGTAATACGGATTTTGAAAATCTTTAGCATGTTGCTTTCACTTACGTACTATTTTTACACAGATAACTGCTAGCTCTTTTATCTCAATACTTGCCATCTCTATTACGCTCAATAACTGTATATTATTTTCTATTTGGTTTAGTAAATTTTGTATTGGTACTATTATAGAGCGCGCGAGGTTTTGACTTTTCAATCTTATGGCATGGAATTGAACAGAACAAGCTGGGTTTTGAATGTTAAATTCTACGCCTAAAAATGATATTCAAAGAATTATTTTTTATAAAATAGTCAGTGTAGAATAAAATTTGGAAAAGAGAATAAGCAGTAGATGCCGAGATATTCCAAAAAAGGAAATCGAACCTATCTTAGGTAAAGTTCTTTTCTACTAACCTTAGTTGGTCGACTCTTCTGATGTCTCCCGATCTGTGTTGCGCTCTGATATGAAAGATACGTGTTGCTTTTACAGAATATAGCCTAATTCTTAGTTCATCGATCATTAATTCAGTGTTAGCAAGTAGGTCACTTCGTTGAAGGACCGGATAGGCTCTTTGAAACAAGGTGCTCTTGAGATTAAACTGTTCAATAGACGAAAACTGAAGAGATTTTTACTGGTACTCTTTTCCCATCATATATTTCACACTTTAAAGCACTTTCAGTCCAAAAAACATGTTTTTAATTGTTATTGGACAAAAACCCCTTACTTGATAACTGGTGAAATTGAATAAATACATGTTAAGTGGAATGGGTGACTTAGATAAATGAAGAAATGCTCTAAGTCGAAATACTCAGAAAAAATATTTCTGAGCTCCACAACGGGAATCGAACCCATGACCTTCCAGGTGCCGGTTGGACGCTCTAACCAATGAGCTATGGAGGACTCATGGTGAGCAAGGCCATACATCTAGGTTCATATGTGACAACATATGGCCTTGCTCACCATGAGTTCTCCATAGCTCAGTGGTTAGAGCGTCCAACCGGCACCTGGAAGGTCATGGGTTCGATTCCCGTTGGGGAGCTAAGAATTTTTTCTGAGTATTTCGACTTGAATAAATACAGTCCAACCGGAATTTCTTTTTCCGCGCAGCTCACAATGTTGTAGCGTAATGTTGGAATATTTATTGACAGTTGCAAATTCACTGAATTCGACTCAATTTGCTCGAACAAATCAGTGTACATGTAAGTGTTCGGCAATTCTGTTGTCCTTTTTTTAGATTTAATATTTTAAATTCATTTTTTATTTATTTTATTTTTTTTTTTTTATTTGTTGTCCTTAAATTATAAGCGACTTCCAAATTGTAACTCCTATTTTACTGATATGACATCAAATAATGTTACCTTTTTATACATTTTATAATAAATACCAAAATACTTAAAGGTCGAAATATACATACCTCTTTATTTGTTTTTCAAGCCAAATTAGCATGGGTTATTTTAATATCTTTGCCGACAAATGAAAATCGAAAATTCGTATCGTTTTTTAAACAAATGAGAATGGAAAATTGGCATAAAAACATTGTGAATTGCGGTTTTCACCAGTTGGCAACACACGCCGACGAAGAAAGAATAGGTTATGTAGAATAAGTTCGGATTACGGTTCCGATGAATGTAGTTTTTCGGAAAGAAGCAGAAAACGCTGGGAAATGAGGATTCCTAGTAAATCTAAGTCAGCGCGAAGAAAAGGTTGACCAGAAAATCTCGCCGCAAGAAGACGAGTACCGAAGATCTTCGCTTGATGAAAAGTCTGTGACAGCTCGACAGTCAATTGACCGGTGTTGACGAAGTGCAACTGGGACGTTTTGTGAGTTACCAATCTTTAGTATGAAACGGCTTGTCATCAGTTTATCTATGAACAAAATATGCTATACAGATATCAGGACACATGAGAGGGGTTCCTCCTTAAGATGCTAGGTTTGTCTCTATTATTATTCCACATTGATTGTGTTATCTCTGTGTGAACTTCAGGTAATGCCATATTGATAGTAATTGATTATTTTGTTAAAACTTTACATTCACCTCGCGCTATTTGAAAAGTAAAAGTTTGCTCACATTTATAGCTAGTAGTAGAGTTATGTGTGAGAATTTTCTTGTCGAGTAAATTAAAATCACATACTAATTAAAGAGTTGTAGAGTTTAAAAGGTAAGCAAACTCTTTCAAAGCCAAAATATGATTTTCTTTATAAACAATGTGCCACATGCTACATGTGAATGACTCGGCGAGAAAATAAAGTAAGATAAATAAAACTGGCAGTTCATGATCAGTTGGAGCACTTGACCAAATTATTTTGTAAAATGCCCGAAAAATGTCACTTAATTTGATTTGATATTTTTCACGGGGTACCTAACTAAAACAAAACTGGCTTTGATTGTCCGAAAATCTACTGAGGCGCTGAAAAGCGTAAATAAAAAATCCGAGTCAAAGGCTTACAGGAACAGCATCATATATTTGATTTATATATTTAGGCGACTTTGCTGATCTTCTGAAATCGAATAAAACCCCACGATAACGGCACGAAACGATACAAATATCAAATAAATTATAGGAAGAAGGACCGACCGAATTTGTAAACAGCGTTACCTGTAGCTACCTGTATACTGTAAAGTCCCATCTGAAAACTGATTCCAAACTCACCCCTTCAATATGACTACTAGTAATGTACATGGAAATAAATGATGTTTAACTTGAGTTTATGTTAACCTGGGCAAGATCACAATTGGAAGATATTATTCAGTCAGTGATAGAAGCTACTCGGGAATAAAATATAGAATATATTATCTAAAGTCGAAGCTTTTGTAATCGACCACCTCGGGAATTCGAAAAAAATGACCGTATAAACTAGAACTGGTTGAACTTGATAACTGGTGGGATTGAATGAATACAGTCGAACCGCAATTTCTTTTCCGCGAAACTCACAATGTTGTGGGGCAATGTTAGAATATTGATTGAGAGCCTGCTCAGAGCAACTTGCAAATTCACTGAATTCGAATTTGTTCGAAAAAAATCAGTATAAGTGTTCGGCAAATCTGTTGTCCTTAAATTTTAAGCGACTTCCAAATTTTAACTTCAATTTACTGATATCAAGTCAAATAATCTTACATGTTAAGTGGAATGGGTGACTTGGATAAGTGAAGAAATGAAGAAATGCTCTCAAGTCGAAATACTCAGAAAAAATTTCTGCGCTCCCCAACAGGAATCGAACCCATGACCTTCCAGGTGCCGATTGGACGCTCTAACCACTGAGCTATGGAGGACTCATGGTGAGCAAGGCCGTATGAACCTAGTTGTATGGCCTTGCTCACCATGAGTCCTCCATAGCTCAGTGGTTAGAGCGTCCAACCGGCACCTGGAAGGTCATGGGTTCGATTCCCGTTGGGGAGCTAAGAATTTTTTCTGAGTATTTCGACTTGAATAAATACAGTCCAACCGGAATTTCTTTTTCCGCGCAGCTCACAATGTTGTAGCGTAATGTTGGAATATTTATTGACAGTTGCAAATTCACTGAATTCGACTCAATTTGCTCGAACAAATCAGTGTACATGTAAGTGTTCGGCAATTCTGTTGTCCTTTTTTTAGATTTAATATTTTAAATTCATTTTTTATTTTTTTTATTTTTATTTTTTTTATTTGTTGTCCTTAAATTATAAGCGACTTCCAAATTGTAACTCCTATTTTACTGATATGACATCAAATAATGTTACCTTTTTATACATTTTATAATAAATACCAAAATACTTAAAGGTCGAAATATACATACCTCTTTATTTGTTTTCAAGCCAAATTAGCATGGGTTATTTTAATATCTTTGCCGACAAATGAAAATCGAAAATTCGTATCGTTTTTTAAACAAATGAGAATGGAAAATTGGCATAAAAACATTGTGAATTGCGGTTTCACCAGTTGGCAACACACGCCGACGAAGAAAGAATAGGTTATGTAGAATAAGTTCGGATTACGGTTCCGATGAATGTAGTTTTTCGGAAAGAAGCAGAAAACGCTGGGAAATGAGGATTCCTAGTAAATCTAAGTCAGCGCGAAGAAAAGGTTGACCAGAAAATCTCGCCGCAAGAAGACGAGTACCGAAGATCTTCGCTTGATGAAAAGTCTGTGACAGCTCGACAGTCAATTGACCGGTGTTGACGAAGTGCAACTGGGACGTTTTGTGAGTTACCAATCTTTAGTATGAAACGGCTTGTCATCAGTCTATCTATGAACAAAATATGCTATACAGATATCAGGACACATGAGAGGGGTTCCTCCTTAAGATGCTAGGTTTGTCTCTATTATTATTCCACATTGATTGTGTTATCTCTGTGTGAACTTCAGGTAATGCCATATTGATAGTAATTGATTATTTTGTTAAAACTTTACATTCACCTCGCGCTATTTGAAAAGTAAAAGTTTGCTCACATTTATAGCTAGTAGTAGAGTTATGTGTGAGAATTTTCTTGTCGAGTAAATTAAAATCACATACTAATTAAAGAGTTGTAGAGTTTAAAAGGTAAGCAAACTCTTTCAAAGCCAAAATATGATTTTCTTTATAAACAATGTGCCACATGCTACATGTGAATGACTCGGCGAGAAAATAAAGTAAGATAAATAAAACTGGCAGTTCATGATCAGTTGGAGCACTTGACCAAATTATTTTGTAAAATGCCCGAAAAATGTCACTTAATTTGATTTGATATTTTTCACGGGGTACCTAACTAAAACAAAACTGGCTTTGATTGTCCGAAAATCTACTGAGGCGCTGAAAAGCGTAAATAAAAAATCCGAGTCAAAGGCTTACAGGAACAGCATCATATATTTGATTTATATATTTAGGCGACTTTGCTGATCTTCTGAAATCGAATAAAACCCCACGATAACGGCACGAAACGATACAAATATCAAATAAATTATAGGAAGAAGGACCGACCGAATTTGTAAACAGCGTTACCTGTAGCTACCTGTATACTGTAAAGTCCCATCTGAAAACTGATTCCAAACTCACCCCTTCAATATGACTACTAGTAATGTACATGGAAATAAATGATGTTTAACTTGAGTTTATGTTAACCTGGGCAAGATCACAATTGGAAGATATTATTCAGTCAGTGATAGAAGCTACTCGGGAATAAAATATAGAATATATTATCTAAAGTCGAAGCTTTTGTAATCGACCACCTCGGGAATTCGAAAAAATGACCGTATAAACTAGAACTGGTTGAACTTGATAACTGGTGGGATTGAATGAATACAGTCGAACCGCAATTTCTTTTCCGCGAAACTCACAATGTTGTGGGGCAATGTTAGAATATTGATTGAGAGCCTGCTCAGAGCAACTTGCAAATTCACTGAATTCGAATTTGTTCGAAAAAAATCAGTATAAGTGTTCGGCAAATCTGTTGTCCTTAAATTTTAAGCGACTTCCAAATTTTAACTTTCATTTTACTGATATCAAGTCAAATAATCTTACATGTTAAGTGGAATGGGTGACTTGGATAAGTGAAGAAATGAAGAAATGCTCTCAAGTCGAAATACTCAGAAAAAATTTCTGCGCTCCCCAACAGGAATCGAACCCATGACCTTCCAGGTGCCGATTGGACGCTCTAACCACTGAGCTATGGAGGACTCATGGTGAGCAAGGCCGTATGAACCTAGTTGTATGGCCTTGCTCACCATGAGTCCTCCATAGCTCAGTGGTTAGAGCGTCCAACCGGCACCTGGAAGGTCATGGGTTCGATTCCCGTTGTGGAGCTCAGAATTTTTTTCTGAGTACTTCGACTTGAATAAATACAGTCCAACCGGAATTTCTTTTTCCGCGCAGCTCACAATGTTGTAGCGCAATGTTGGAATATTGATTGACAGTTTGCTCAGAGCAACTTGCAAATTCACTGAATTCGACTCAATTTGCTCGAACAAATCAGTGTACATGTAAGTGTTCGGCAATGCTGTTGTCCTTTTTTTAAATTTAATATTTTAAATTTATTTTTTATTTTTTTTATTTTTTTATTTTTTAGTTGTTGTCCTTAAGTTATAAGCGACTTCCAAATTGTAACTCCTATTTTACTGATATGACATCAAATAATGTTACCTTTTTATACATTTTATAATAAATACCAAAATACTTAAAGGTCGAAAAATACATACCTCTTTATTTGTTTTCAAGCCAAATTAGCATGGGTTATTTTAATATCTTTGCCGACAAATGAAAATCGAAAATTCGTATCGTTTTTTAAACAAATGAGATCGAAAAAATCTAAGTCAGCGCGAAGAAAAGGTTGACCAGAAAATCTCGCCGCAAGAAGAAGCCGCAGATCTTTGCTTGATGAAAAGTCTGTGATAGCTCGACAGCCAATTGACCGGTGTTGATGAAGTGTAACTGGGACGTTTGGCGAGTTACCAATTAACAAATAAAGAAGCCAAAACTATGTATTATACTGTCATAAAACACGACGGGAATTTGAGAACACGAGATAAATTTAGAAAACACGAGCCGCAGGCGAGTGTTTTCTATATTTCTCAAGTGTTCTCAAATTCCCGGAGTGTTTTATGACAGTTTAGAAAATAGCTGTCATATAAACGGCATAGAGTCTAGCCGTGCATTATTTTCTTATAAAGCACGGCTAAAAACTATAAAGCACGCATGTCCCGGATGTTCACCACGCTCAGTTAGTCTTGATTTTCAAAGTTGAACCTGTCGCTTTTCTTGACTCTTTTATCCGACTAATTAAGTTGAATATATTGCGAGTTTGACCATTAATGCTTTACCTATATTGAAAACGAAGTGAAACAGTATCATCGAAGGCGACGGATCATGCAGAAAGAAAACAATTTCGCTCTCGGAGAGTGGCACGGTCTTGAACCGGCCGGCGGCATTTTATCAACAACAGCGATCAAAGTGATTTCGCAAAACAACTTGGACCTGAGAAAACGTTTAGAGGTAAGAACAAATTATTCTCTTATTCATAAAAGACGCCACAACACTATCGTTTTACATAAAAGCGAAATAGCAGCACATTTGTTTTGTTTTTGAACGTCAAGTCAATGGTTAATCTGCAGAAATCTTGGAAAGAAGCCGACAAAATTACGACCGGCAAAGTTGAAAATAGATTTGTCAAACTCTAAGGGCCTGATTACATGGCGAATTTTCAGCCCGGGCTGAAATTTCAGCCCGGTTAGGGGGCTGGAATTTTGTTGCGATTACATGACAGTTTCAGCCCGGGCGCCAAATTTGAAATTGCGCGGGAAGAGTCATCAGAGAATGAGGGGCGATTTGAATAACCGGCAACTTATTTACATATCGGCTGAACGTTTGAAGAACGAAGCTGTTGTTATATTCCATTTTTCGATTTGAAATTCGCGACACATCGAATAAGATTTTCGATTTTATCTCCCTTGTTCCACTGGAACCTTTTTTCCATCTTGTTTAAAAACACAGGAGCGATTTTACAATACCCGGCAACTTATTTACATACCGGCTGCACGTGTATATAAAAACAAAAGGACCATTCTTATTCAATGACATGCAAATACGTTGCCGGGCATTCTACAATTTAGCCAAAACACAATCACTGCGCATGCCCAAGTTCACTTTTCAGCCCGGGTTGAAAATTCCATTCCGATTACACGGTTTTTTCAGCCCGTTTGGCCGGGCTGAAAATTCCAGCCCGGTTTCTCAAACCGGGCTGGAATTATCAGCCCGGGATGAATTTCAGCCCGGGCTGAAACCTTGTCCATGTAATCGCTAACTTCATTTCAAGAGGATTTGTTTCGGAAGTCGGGCTGAAATCTCAGCCCCCCTAACCGGGCTGGAATTTCAGCCCGGGCTGAAATTCGCCATGTAATCAGGCCCTAAGAAACTTTCTAAAAAATTCAGGAGAGGCCATCATGAATATGGAAATTTTCATTGAAACAAGTGTTTACTCATTCAAGAAATGTTAAAATATCGTACAACTAGGATTATACAGATTAGTTCTTTAAAATTCACGCTACTTCGCGACTTCGCGACTTTGCAAGTTTTGTGTTCTACCGCGCCACTCAAGCGTACGGCGAAGTTTTTTCTTTCAAGTTCCTGCTATTTTCTAAACTAAATAGAAGCGAAGCGGCTCGTGCATTCACTAGCTGCTTTTCTAGACCTCAACGTGCATCATTTTCTTATAGAACATAGAAAACCATCTTCTATTAGGTAAATAATACATGGTTTTGGCTTCTTTATGTGCTTTAAAATATAGATTTACGCGCGCGAAACGATAAAACACGCTTTTGTATGTTTTATATACTCTGATAAAACATGGTTTTTAACCAATCATAGCGCGCGCAGTTTTCAGTCTATATTTTAATCTGTTATATGAAACGGCTTGCCATCATAGTTAATGTTGTCATCTATCTATAAGCGATGTTTCTCGTGACGTCACGCCCAGGGTCACGTGGGCATGTTTATGGCTGTGGTTGGCAAAAAGAACAACTTTTAGACTACGTTTATACTAGAGGAGATTTTTCCGGATTCGTGATAATCATTTGGCACCGGATTCGTTTTGCAGTTTACACACAGGTGGACGAATCCGGATAAACTGTCCCGGTTTGGTCGCGTGTTCGGAGATTTTGAATCCGGAAATCAAAGTGAATACTTTGTATCCGAATACTTTTAAATCCGGAATGTTTTGCAGTGTAAACGGTTATTCGAATGAATCCGGATATTTATCCGCCTGAGGTCATATGAATTTCCCCGGATTCATTGATGTGTGTAAACAGTTGAGAATCCGAATAACCCTCCAGTTTAAACGCCGACGAATCCGAATATCCCAAATGCGATGAATCCGGAAACATTAATGAATCCGGAAACTTTTCCTCTAGTGTAAACGTAGTTTTACTGACCCTTTACTAAATCGACTCTCGAAAGAAGGGATTAGAAGGGAAAATTCCAGCTAGTTGCTGTGTTATTGATTGCACAAATCGGTCCATAAGTGCATCGGGAATACATTTTTTTAGATTTTCTGAAAATGATTCAAAGCGGACTGCTTGGATCAATGCAATTCGCTGGAAGAATTGGACGCCATCCGAGTCCTCGCGAGTCTGCAGTGTTCACTTCTTGTCAGGTAAGCTAATTATTCGGGCGATGGCATCATCGACCGAATATTAAATTGGCCTTTGAACGCGACTAAAAGACTCGGTCGAGTTTCTCGGCTAAAGCGGTACGATGAGAGCTGGGGCAAAGTGTTTTATTTTTAAGTTATTTTTCTGTGGTTATTTTTGATTATACACGTTTGGGGAAATTGGAAGTGACAAAGGACCGCGAAGGAAAATACTGCTGGTATATGTAGGATCAGGTATTCGTTTATTCTGCGACTCGTCGCACTATATTGTGAAGTCTTTTTTTTCTATTTAGTATTGAAGTCTCCGAGCAATTCGTATCCGGTTTGTTTACGTAGTTGTGTGGATCGATAGGAAATGCAAAATTGTTAACTGTTACGCGAGCGAAACCCGGAATTCAAAAATATTTTTGGACAGTGTTGTTGCATTGTTTATAATTGAATTCATTGAACGGGAAATTTTGTTATTATCTTCTGCGTTTCTGAAACTTCTGAAAACACAAGTGATATCAATCGATTATTTTACGAGGAAACATGCGATTACTTGTTTGTGACATAGAGGGAAAAAGTTTCGGAAAACATTAAAGGCGCGAAGCTAAATTCATCCGGCGGAACGAAAATATTCCTTCCTATAAAAAAATCACACATAATCACAGCGAGATCGAGCAAACCCTTACGTTCAGAACTGGATTAGGTTGACTGTTATGTAAATCTTAAGAGAAAAATGTAAGTCGTGAAAATAAAAACAAATAACAAGCTTTCACTTAACTGTTTGCTTGTTTTGAAGCTTTCCGCTGCAAGCTGCTTGACATGTCGAATATCCTACATCGATAAAACAGCAAACGACGACTCCGGAGAGTGTTGTTGTTAGTTCAGCGATTATAGTTGATGTTTACGCGGTTTGTTAGAATAATTATTCGATAATTGCTATGATGTTTTGGCGAAACAAATGGAGGTGATATGTATTTTGTCGGAAAGTCTTTAGTTGCAACGGGGAAAAAATAATGTTAACATGACTCGAATCGCGAAACGTGAAAATTGCTGACCAAACAGTTGCATGGGGATTAAATTTAACAAGTTACGTCATTGATATATATACCGTGGTTCAGATATTATTTACATACATGTCGCATATCCTGCTGTGCAGTTTTGGCCGTTCTTCATAGCGTAATATAATCACGCACCGTATATTTTTTTTGCCATTGATGATTCAAAAAATTTGTTGTAGGACCGGATAAGCGGATAGTCAGTTTTGAACTTTTGGATTATATAAAAGAAGCATTTAGAAATGCTAGCGCTAGCCGTGGGAACAGGAGAATTGGCTGTGACATTATTTTGTTGACATATCGTTATCGCGAGTCCAGCGTCAAAACATTATTGAGAACTAAGCGGAAAAGTTACTCTGAACCGGACAAAAATAATTATAACCCCAAAGAAAACAACTGGGAACCGATTAGGAGAAAAATATTCTAAAAATCACGCAGTTGTTAATTTTGACATGTCTGGGACATATATACATGAAACGTGTTGGGGCTTGCGGATTAAATTTAACAACTTGCGTCATCATCCAAATTGATGGGGGATTTCCCACGACTGGCTTCTGAATGAGAAATTATATCACTGTTTTCCAACGTAGAACGTAAATCCTTTGGAATCTTATAGCCATTTGATCAAATAGCTCTATTGTCAGCGGTCTCACCGGAGCGTATATAAGGAGAATCCATCATTATATATTCACTCTCTTTTCTCGCACACCCGTGTCCTGTGCACATGTTTAGCTGTTCTTCCCAACTCGCTATAAACCGTAAGACTGCGAGGCCTAAATTTCAAAGTTTGTGCCCTTCTTTATGGCTGACGCACCTCTGGAACCTGTCATTTAGAGGCTTTGGTGCTTACCAAGGCGCCATTTATGCCGCTCAAGCAGTTTTTACACGCAACTGGATCAGCTACAACCTTCGCCTGAGCAACTTGAGGTATTTCAGTTTGCCCTTGTCCTCCTCCTTTACCTCCCTTGAGCCCGCGCCTTTGTATTTCTGTCTTTTTATTAGTTCATTCGCGTTGGGCTTGGTTTATTTTTCGTCTTTTTCTTGCTAGCTTTTTATATTTTGCCGTTCAAGTTTGTTTTTATCTCGTTGTTTTGCTCGTTTGTCTTCATTACGACATGCCTTTTTTGTTCACGTATTTTTCGCATGTTATAGTTTTTATTTATCACTCGCCCCTACTTTTGTTTTCCACATCGGTCCCATGGGTCTCTCCTTTTGTTTTGTTTTGCAGGTTTTTGGGGCAGTTTTGCTTCAGTTCAACATCTTTTGTTTTGTTCCCGGTTGTTTATTATGGGTTTACAGTTTTTGTCCCCCGAATGTTTTTTTGCGGGGTAACAAAAGTTCCGTTTGTTTATCACTGTGGGTTAACAGTTCGTCCCACGAAGTTTTGTTTCTGCGCGGGTTAACAGAAAGTCCCGCTTGTTTATTGTGGGTTAACAGTTCGTCCCACGAAGTTTTATTTTTGCGCGGGTTAACAGAAGGTCCCGCTTGTTTATTGTGGATTAACAGTTCGTCCCACGAAGTTTAATTTTTGCGCGGGTTAACAGAAGGTCCCGCTTGTTTATTGTGGGTTAACAGTTCGCCCCACGAAGTTTTATTTTTGCGCGGGTTAACAGAAGGTCCCGCTTGTTTAATGTTCATTGTGGGTTAACAGTTCGGTCCCACGAAGGTTTATTTTGCGCGGGTTATTCTTTGGCGACTTTACAGTTTCCCGCTTGTTTATTAGTGCAATTTGGTTTGCGATTTTCTTTACCTTTGCGGGGTAATTATTAGTCCCGTTTTACTGTAGTTAACGGTTTGGCTCCCTTATTTTGGCTCGCTTATTGCGACTGTATATTTAGTTCCCTTGGGATGGGTCAACCTAGATTTTCTCTCAAATTTAGTTCGCTTTTCCAATGGCGGTGCCTAGAGGGGTGACTTACACTTACACTTGTTGGTTAACAGTTCGTCCCACGAAGTTTTATTTTTGCGCGGGTTAACAGAAGGTCCCGCTAAAATGTTCATTGTTGGTTAACAGTTCGTCCCACGAAGGTTTATTTTTGCGCGGGTTAACAGAAGGTCCCGCTTGTTTATTGTGGGTTAACAGTTCGTCCCACGAAGTTTTATTTTTGCGCGGGTTAACAGAAGGTCCCGCTTGTTTGTCAGTGTGGGTTAACAGTTTGGTCCCACAAATTTTATTTTCGCGGGTTAACAGAAGGTCCCGCTTGTTTGTCAGTGTGGGTTAACAGTTTGGTCCCACGAGTTTTATTTTTGCGCGGGTTAACAGAAGGTCCCGCTTGTTTAATTTATTGTGGGTTAACAGTTTGGTCCCACAAATTTTATTTTCGCTGGTTAACAGAAGGTCCCGCTTGTTTTATTTATTGTGGGTTAACAGTTTGGTCCCACAAATTTTATTTTCGCGGGTGAACAGAAGGTCCCGCTTGCTTAATTTATTGTGGCTTAACAGTTTGGTCCCACAAATTTTATTTTCGCGGGTTAACAGAAGGTCCCGCTTGTTTAATTTATTGTGGGTTAACAGTTTGGTCCCACGAGTTTTATTTTCGCGGGTTATTCTTTGGCGACTTTACAGTTTCCCGCTTGTTTATTAGTGCAATTTGGTTTGCGATTTTCTTTACCTTTGCGGGGTAATTATTAGTCCCGTTTTACTGTAGTTAACGGTTTGGCTCCCTTATTTTGGCTCGCTTATTGCGACTGTATATTTTGTTCCCTTGGGATGGGTCAACCTAGATTTTCTCTCAAATTTAGTTCGCTTTTCCAATGGCGGTGCCTAGAGGGGTGACTTACACCCTCTCGGATTACCGGGTGTTAGGCATTTTTTACCGACTTTAGGATCTGTGTTCCCTTATGTTTATTTTCAGTCTTCAAATGTATTCTTCAAACCCCGGGGAATGGCGGCCTGTATTTTCATTTTGTTAGATGCTTTCTTTCAACGTTTCGCTTCGCGAACAGAGTTACTCAGTTTTACACCTGTTTTCCCGTGATTTCAATTTTCATTTTTACCCTTTTTCCCTTTTGCCATTTATCCCGCTCCCTTCCTAGCCCTTTATTTCTGATTGTTGGGATAATGTTGTGGAAGCCCTTAAGGCCCGCTTGAAAGCTTTGGAGGACCTCAACAAGTCTTCTGTTGAAACGCTGATTGCGCAAGATCAATGCCCTGGTCCCTCTTTCCCTAATTTTTGTTTTCAGTCTTTTATCCGTATTCTCCCAATCCGGGGAGTGGCGGCCTGTTTACCTGTTTATTTTCATTTTGTTATTTTTCTTTCAACTTTTTGCTTCGCGTTCACGTGATTTTAATCATCATTTTTATATTTTCCCCTTTTGCCATTTATCCTGCTTCCTTCCTAACCCTTTATTGCTGGTTGTGAAGATAATGTTGCGGAGGTTCTTAAGGCCCGCTTTAACTGAGTTTTGGAGGACCTGAACAAGTCTTATGTTGAAATGCTATTCCGCAAGATCAGTGCCTTGGTTATGAAGAGCGGCTCAGATTTTGATAAGTATGAGGCCCTGCGCTTGGCGGAAGAGCTCGCAAGCTGTGCCTCAAAGGCCCATGGCGAGAAATTCACTTTTCAATCGTTCTCCAGGAGTTTAGCCTGCGTCAGTTTGGGCAATCCCGACGACCAATTTGCAGCTTATTTCCTGGCCCTTTTCTCGCACCACAATTATGGAAAAGTTATGGAGTCCCTGACTAAGCTTGACAAGAGCTTGCGTGACCCTCGTTCTGGAGTTTGCGGTGTGCCTGGCCCCGCCTCGCCCAGCCCAGCCTGCCTCGTGGTCGGTTTCAGCCTTCAACGTTCGGCGAAGTACGGCATCTTTTGTTTCTGGCTCAACATCCCTATTGTGTTTATCTCTCATTGCTTGTATTTGTTCCAAATCTACCAATTTATGTCTTGTCTGCTTGTTCAAGTTTTTTCCACCTTCGTTTTTACCCTACTATAACCTTACATTAGTTCGTCCTTTTGATTCCCTTTGGTTGGAAGCTTTCGGCTTTCGTTTATCATACCACTGGTTCCATAGTTTCTTATCATTTTCATTCCATTGGCATACCATGCTTTTTGTATTACTAGCTGCAAAGCTGCTGGCAGGTACATTTCTGTGGCCTTGCCGGACTGTTCCCGGCGACCGCTTGTTTACAAATTACATGTAGATCAACATGGTAATTTCTACAGCTTCTCGCTTTTTAAGGCCTATTAAACTTTGCTCCTGTTCTCTGAGTTGAGATGTTTTCTCCCTTGGCGATCGCGGAACGCCATCGCCATGTTCAGATTTGCGCTGATGGTTCATCCTTTTCTTTGGGAGGTGTTTTACAAAATGTAGATCGAGAAATAATTTCCGTAGCCACTTCCGATTATCGGCCTGATTCTCATCTCCATTGTAACATCGCCACTATTTGGATAATGTCCTGGGTTGACATTTATGTCGATAGCATGGCTCTTATCTAAAACATAAAGTCCAAAGACTATTTAAAACTGAAGCTGATGCTACAACGTATGTACAATATTTAAGCTAGCCTAACTAGCTTCATCAGGTATAAGGTCTTACAAAATAAAACTTTACAAGGCTCCAGATTAAATACATGGAGAGTGTCGCAATACGGGAAAGGAGTGCGACATGAGACTAAATGTCATCACGGACATTCACTGTACCATGTGAAACAATTGTACGCTGAGAGAAAAATCCCTTAGAGGAAAGAGCGCAGACGTTTTTGCCTTGGGACTTAGGTTTTCTTTCCCTGCACCTGTTGACCACGGCGTTTCTCCGTTATTGTTATTTTTTACTTGTAACGTTTTTCCATCGTCGGATGCTTTTATGTATATTGCGTCTGAATAAAATATGCAGTGTTTTGTCATTTATCATAGGAACGTTCACAGATGGCTTGTATCTTTGTTTGTTAGCTGTCCCCTGACTTTCCACCCTAATTATTTTAGCTTCCGCTTACTGACTTTTGCCAGATGTGTGGTTATAAGCGCATGCGAGGTCCTTCAGTCGCTTTCTGCTCGAACTCGTCACTCAAAGTCGATCTTCAGCCATTTTATGCACTCCTTAATCTGCTTACCTGTGCGACCCAGTATTTAGAATACTACGTATGAGAAGCAAAAGCAATCTCACAAGGAAGAACTGGATATTTTTTTCTGAGCTCTTCCAGGGAGCAAATTACTTTTCTCTGCTTCGCCTCGTAACTTTGTTGGTTCCTTGTGTGAAAAGGCAGAAATGGATAAACACAAGTACATTGCAACGACTGTCCCTACCGTGGCAAGCATAGTGTACACCCTTAACTTGTGCTTGCCCGTTGTTTAGTTATCGTTTAATACCGTTGACTTCAAATTATAGTCAAACTTTGCGCAATATTTGGTAGAATTGCACGTCAGGGAGAATGGAACAGCTCTTTGCAACTTGGAATCTCCGCCTCTGCCTTAGGAGTTCAGTCGTACTTTACATGTGGAGCAATCCACGGTACGGAAAAAGATGGCGCCGCGCGCGGAATTCTGGTTAAATCGACCAAATCGGGCCAAAGTCATGTCAACAAACATGGCTGCGGGTCAAGAAGGTCGGCGCGTAGAGCAAGACGAAAATGTTATTTACGGTGCTAATTTAGCGAAAGACATCGATTTTTTAACTAAAGCAGAAGCGATAAGGGGTTGAAGTGTAGGAGATATAGAAATTTAAGCAATCGCACCTTGAAAGAGCTAAAAAACAAGTAAGTTTTCAAGTCGCTTTGTAACTTTGTTTCATTGCTGCCACTTCGATGACTAATACAACCATTGAGTACAATTGAATTTGAAAAGGTTCTGTCTATTTGTGACCATAAAGAATTCAGGTATACATCAAATATGGCTGGGACAAGAAGCGGCTGGTGGATCCAGAGGGCAAAGTGTCCGAACAGAGAAGAAAACAGATCGAAAGGGAGATTGAGAATCCAGGGCGCAAAGTTTACTCGAAGGCGAGGGAATCCCCCCGGACAAGACACGTACTGAGGGATATACAGAGCCACTGAATGCAGTCATTGGAGCTCATGTGTGTCGGGTTCAGCTTGAACAAGACTGTGCAAAGAGCAATGACTGCATTCTTCAATCTTTTGTTCCCGAATTAAATAAATCTACAGGTATTTCTTACTAAGAAAATATATTAGTTTTGTTAATTTGTTTCTCCAAGTTTGCAGTGCAATTCTTGACAAATAATCTTTAAAAAATTTGTCACGACAACCAGTATGCTAATAAACTTGGAAGTGTTAACAGGACAAGTCCCAGACTTTGAGAACTTATAGCCTTCAGGCAGTGGGCAAATGCTTTGGCACAAAGCTGCTGTGAAGTCAAGTTTGTGTGTGAGGAAATTAATTCATACAAGGGCGGATCCAGGGGTGATGAATTTGGATGGCTAGCCAACCTCCTTTTCTCTAATTTTTAAGCATAATCTTTGTAACAGCACCCCCCTCCCCTTTTTTAATCTCAAGTTCCTTAATAGAACAAGTGATTGAACAAAGTACTACCTGGTCTGCATACAAATTCCACAACACCAGGAAGGGTTTGATTGCCCTATCGCCACTCATGCTATCAGTCTTTGCATCACATATCTATCATATGTGTCAAGTCTGATGAAGAAATTTTATCAGATAATGAAATATTGTCCTTTGCACACCAAGGAGACAGGTGGCTTGCTGACAAAGGCTTTATTGTTCAGCACATCCTAGATTACTGGGGGGTCAGAGTAGAAACACCAGTCAAGTTGGATGAAAAAAAAAACAGTTTTCAGTGGAAGAGGTTATTCATAATAGGGCGGATCCAGGGGTGATGAATTTGGATGGCTAGCCAACCTCCTTTTCTCTAATTTTTAAGCATAATCTTTGTAACAGCACCCCCCTCCCCTTTTTTAATCTCAAGTTCCTTAATAGAACAAGTGATTGAACAAAGTACTACCTGGTCTGCATACAAATTCCACAACACCAGGAAGGGTTTGATTGCCCTATCGCCACTCATGCTATCAGTCTTTGCATCACATATCTATCATATGTGTCAAGTCTGATGAAGAAATTTTATCAGATAATGAAATATTGTCCTTTGCACACCAAGGAGACAGGTGGCTTGCTGACAAAGGCTTTATTGTTCAGCACATCCTAGATTACTGGGGGGTCAGAGTAGAAACACCAGTCAAGTTGGATGAAAAAAAAAAACAGTTTTCAGTGGAAGAGGTTATTCATAATAGGAAGAACTCGCAAGTGACTGGGTCCATGTAGAGAGGGGATCAGACGGGTTAAGCTGTTTAGAATTTTGTGAGGGAATATCTGGGGTGGGGGGTACTCCCATATATATCCTTTTTCGACCTAGATTCATAAACAGAGTATGGGTTTTTGACTCGACGCTGTCATAGACACCTGGTACATGGGTGCCCTTCAGTTACCAGGAAATAGTTTTCCTGACATTTTCTGCAGGCCCTGCTACCATCCAACCTCTGACAAAATGATATCAATGTTGACAATAAATCGCTGTCAGGAATCAAATACTCAAATAAAAATAAATACCTACCTGTAAATAGCTTTTGTCATAAACTGCACTTCCTTTCAAACTTGGGTTGAGCAGGGCCTGGGGGGTGGGGGAATATCCCTCTTCGCTATCTACACCTGAAAATTGTGGAAGGTATGCTGCTGGCTTACTGCTTTCTTACCACCTCTTATTAGGGATCATGGAGAGTTTGGATGTCACAACGGAGGAGTAAGCATTGTTAGCTTTACTGTAAAACACTTTGAATTTTACCAAAAAGAATCTCCAAATATGAAAAATGTTTTGACCAAGAAGCAATAAATCTCACAAAATTGTTTATAGTGTGCAAAGCTGAATGCCAACAGAGTGATCTTTGTTTATGTCAGCTTTATTTTATCTCTCATTAGCATAACATTTACTGAAAATTAAATTTAGTTGGACAAACTTACAGATAAAGCAACTGTGCCATTTTTAAATAAAAATAATTCCAAAATTCAATATGATGTCAGAAAAGATTGCCCAGGGAAGATGTTGAGGAGGGCTTGGAAATATTTTAAGGGCTTAGAAGGAGGGGCTTTGAAAATAAAAAACTAATTAAGCCCTCGGTTACCCTTCAGAAAATCCCAAGACTAGTTATACAGCAAATAAATATTGAATTGTCATATTATTTATTATGAGAGAAAATAGATAATACTATACACATATTTCGAAATCAAGAATATGTACAAATTATTTGTAAAATATTTTAACGGAAACCCAAATATTTATTGCAGGTGAATATTTATTTATTGTAAGAAAAAGTGAACATCTTTTCTATGGACAGCATGTAGCAAGAGCTGATTGTTTAAATTAGATAACAGGGGGGTGGTTAGCCACCCAAATTCACCACCACTGGATCTGCCCTTGTATTGTGAATGAATTTCCTCACACACAAACTAACTTCACAGCAGCTTTGTACCAAAGCATTTGCTCACTGCCTGAGGGCTAACAAGTTCTGAAAGACTGGGACTTGTCCTGTTAACACTTCCAAGTTTATATTTTTTAAGTATTATTTGTCAAGAATTGCACTGCAAACTTGGAGAAACAAATTAACAAAACTAATATATTTTCTTAGTAAGAAATACCTGTAGATTTATTTAATTCGGGAACAAAAGATTGAAGAATGCAGTCATTGCTCTTTGCACAGTCTTGTTCAAGCTGAACCCGACACACATGAGCTCCAATGACTGCATTCAGTGGCTCTGTATATCCCTCAGTACGTGTCTTGTCCGGGGGGATTCCCTCGCCTTCGAGTAAACTTTGCGCCCTGGATTCTCAATCTCCCTTTCGATCTGTTTTCTTCTCTGTTCGGACACTTTGCCCTCTGGATCCACCAGCCGCTTCTTGTCCCAGCCATATTTGATGTATACCTGAATTCTTTATGGTCACAAATAGACAGAACCTTTTCAAATTCAATTGTACTCAATGGTTGTATTAGTCATCGAAGTGGCAGCAATGAAACAAAGTTACAAAGCGACTTGAAAACTTACTTGTTTTTTAGCTCTTTCAAGGTGCGATTGCTTAAATTTCTATATCTCCTACACTTCAAACCCCTTATCGTTTCTGCTTTAGTTAAAAAATCGATGTCTTTCGCTAAATTAGCACCGTAAATAACATTTTCGTCTTGCTCTACGCGCCGACCTTCTTGACCCGCGGCCATGTTTGTTGACATAACTTTGGCCCGATTTGGTCGATTTAACCAGAATTCCGCGCGCGGCGCCATCTTTTTCCGTACCGTGGATTGCTCCACATGTAAAGTACGACTGAACTCCTAAGGCAGAGGCGGAGATTCCAAGTTTCAAAGAGCTGTTCCATTCTCCCTGACGTGCAATTCTACCAAATATTGCGCAAAGTTTGACTATAATTTGAAGTCAACGGTATTAAACGATAACTAAACAACGGGCAAGCACAAGTTAAGGGTGTACACTATGCTTGCCACGGTAGGGACAGTCGTTGCAATGTACTTGTGTTTATCCATTTCTGCCTTTTCACACAAGGAATCAAGAAAGTTACGAGGCGAAGCAGAGAAAAGTAATTTGCTCCCTGGAAGAGCTCAGAAAAAAATATCCAGTTCTTCCTTGTGAGATTGCTTTTGCTTCTCATACGTAGTATGCCATGTTTGTTGACATGACCTTGGCCCGATTTGGTCGATTTAACCAGAATTCCGCGCGCGGCGCCATCTTTTTCCGTACCGTGGATTGCAAGCTAGGATACAGTCAAGCAAGCGGTTGCCTTTTTTCTAGCTAAACTGCATTCTTTAGCACGTTTTCTAAATCGCAAAATGAACTCCCCCGGTATTTCCGCTCAAGAACTTTACATGCTAGCCAGAGGTGTATCTCAGGAAAACTCACATTGACATGGGAGAAACACCCCATAGTTTGCGTTCTGATTGTGCCTTCACTCTCGCTTTATCCGTCATGTCCCATGTCGCCTGAAAGAACGGTCAAACTGCGCTGTAGTGAAGTTAGCAGAGGTTCTCCGCCAAGGCGCTGCATCGCACTGCTTGCTTTCTTTTTCATCTGAAAAAATTTCTAGGTTGCTCTAAAGTCAATATGTTTCTCTTGAGTGTGGGAGATCAGTTTGGTTTTGAGTATGGGTGGCTTCGTCTTGAGTATGGGCGATTCGAACTTGGTTTGCCTGGTGCATTGTTTCATATTACCGGTGCTATAAGCCTAAGGACGCCAGGGCTCCCATTCTCATTATAGAAGTGCAGGTGAGACCGGTGAAAATAGTTTCTATAATGAGAATGGGAGCCCTGGCGGACGCCCTCAGAGGCAAAGGGATAATGAAAAAAGGGAGGGAAGGGCGGGAGAACCGCTGAGAGAGACCGTTCAGGATGGATAAATCAGTACAGATGAAACCAGGTGAAGATAGCCATAAGATGCTACCAACTGCCATGACACATACCACGGGTGTGCGAGAAAAGAGAGTGAATATATAATGATGGATTCTCCTTATATACGCTCCGGTGAGACCGCTGACAATAGTTTACATTTAGAAATCCGTTTGAAGCTGTCGTTGAGAAGGGCTTTTTGTGATAAAGGCACCAGAGATCTCAATTAATTTTATGAATTTATGGGAGGGCGAGACTCTTTACGGCCACAATAGAGTTCTTCAATCCCGTCATCCCGAGCGCACATTATCCACGTCATCTGGCGAATCCAGCCTGGTCCTTAGGCGTTCTCTCCCTCTCGTGGGCTAGCGCGTAGTACACGTAAGGGCCTGGGAACGGCCTTCGGCGGGCTAATGTTTGCCATTCGGCGACGTCATGAAATTTCACGGCAAATCCAGTCAGCGGGGAGGGAAAGCCTGTGCACTAGACTGGGGTGAATCCTGATCCCGATCTTTATAGTCTCTTACGTCTCAGTCTTGTTTTTTATAAAAATAGCCATATCCTACAGGTCAGAAAATGAAGTCTAGAATTAGTTCAGTTTTAGCTAACTGGTTCTGTGTAATTCTAGTAATTAGGGGTTTAAACTCACCTACGCGTACTCTACTTACTTGGTCAGGGCTCTTACCTTATGTAGATATTATAGTGATAGGTTTTTAAATTATTTCATTGCTTAACTCAGGATTTAAATTATTCGCACTGGTTCACATAAATTCGCTTCTTTGTTAAGTAGGAGAATATTACTTCATTTCCACCGAGCAGAAATATTTATTCAAGACTGAGTAGTTAACAAACGCCTCTTTGAAATGGAAACTCTACTCTCTTCAAGTAAGCGATTGAGCTCAACAACAACACTCTGCCCTAGGTCTTGTAGGGATTGGCCGTACTGTCTGCTTTCTTTTAATTAAGAAAGCAGTCACGTTAAAGTCTGTAGTTTGCGTGATTCACAGCCAGCTTTATCTTGCAATACCATCTATGTAATATGAGAATGCAAATAAATTGTTGTTGTTGTTGTTGTTGATGATGATGATGCTGATGATATCGACTTACATGCGCAGTAACGTCACATCTCCGCCAAAATTCCGAGGGGTATCCCCGGAGGGTACGCAAGAAAAAGTTGGCCTCGCTATTATTAAACGAGGGTGTTCTTTTGAAGTCCAAATTTTTGTAACTTCACGTTACACAAGGCTGGAGCACAACGTGTCTTTGATTTCTTTGTTCGGCCACGCTCGTGACTGAATTAACTGAACTGAATTAAGATGGCCGAACATAGTTTGCGCGCCCTCTGCAATTTTCATTGCATGACGCGATGTAGCGCGTGCACGATGGTTGAGAAAAACAAACATGGCGCCGATACAGCGATCGTTTTATTTGTTCCCTGCTGGTTTTTGTGCATTACAAATTGCTAAAAATTTACAGTCTGTTGCCTGTTAAAAGTTATGTTAGAACAGTATGTCAGAAAAAGTCAGGACTCAAAGAACCCAGCCATTTTGCAGGTTTTTCATCGTTGCCGCCAATCTCGTTCCCAGGGTCCTCGTTACCCTTGTCCAGCGGTGGAGTGGCCAACAAGGACCTCTGGGATAGAGTGATCCGCCTGACTTGCGCAGTAAGACCGGAAGTCCAAGAATCTTGGCGTCCGTTAGTTGAAAACATGGGGTCGAACACATGCGCAGTAGAGCCGGAAGTCCTATAGAATCCGGTCATGGCGGATCGCTTTATCCCAGAGGTCCTTGTTGGCCGCTCCACCGCTGGACAAGGGTAACGAGGACTCTGGGAACGAGATTGTCGTTGCCGCGACAACCCGAAGAACCCAATTAAATGCTGCGCATGCCCACTTTGGTGAAAATCTGTGACCGCGCGACTGTGTAAACAAACGGCGATTTCTCCAAATCCACTCATTAGAAATCGATGACTCCTTGCATGATTTAACAAACGATCACAACTCACAGAGGAATTTCGCAGTGCAATCAAAAATACATTTTCAAAAATAATTCATAAACCGTCTGTTAGAATGATGTCAAGATCATGTCATAACAATCTACTCGCTTTGTTTGAAATGTTAGCAATTTAAGATTAATATCTAATGAGTGGATTTTGTGCAAAGTGGAAAAACCTAACAATTTGTAGCTGTTTTCAAGCTGATCCGTTGCCATGGAAACGACATAAATCCTTTAAATAAGCCAGAAAATCGGAGACCGGTGACTGAATTTCAAGTGTGCCAAGTTTTGGCCCACAAACTATTAACGTTAAAAAATAATCTCATAATGAAGATTTGGAAGTAAAACTGTGTTCAGCCACCTTAATTAACATCACGTCTGAAGCTTCTCCTTGTTGTTGTTGTTTTGTTTTTCGCATGTCATGGTAAATAGCGATGTTTGTAAATAGCGACGTCTATGATTTAATATCCACAGTGTACACTTTCCATGTAAGTCTTTACTAAAGACCATCCTGAGTGTAATTCTCTTTAGGTGCTTTAAATTAAATTGATTACTTTTGAACTTTCTTGTATACGGATCACGTCCGAGAGTAAGGTTGACCTCCGCAGGATCGTTCTCGCGTGACAACTGAATGGAAACCCTCGAAGGCGATTCTTTGAATATGTCATGACAATATTTGTGGAGAAAAAGCATGTTTGGATTTGAACTACACCTTGTCTTTTTGGCGTGACCGAGCGTGACAGATAAGAAAATGTGTTGATGCGGTCAGCGGTAATACACATGAAAACGAACAAAGATGGCGGCTGGTGTTTCTCATTTGCTCGATTTTCGTTCTTTCTTTTGACGCTGCTGATGTTCAATTGGTGCCGAAGAAATGTTGATATGAATACCTACACTCGTTTCACGGATCTTGACAGAAACACTTTCTATTTCGCCTAACACTTCAGTCACAGAAGCAAGAAGAATTTGGACTCTACCGATCCACCATTTGCATGCCGTAGCCATATTTGTGGAGCTGTGGAGACGCCGTGAAAGTAAAAAGGTTTCAGGTTAGATTTTAAATTTCTACCTATTTTAATGATGAGTTGTTCATTTGTATTCGTAGATGAGACAAAAAAGCCGAAATTTCCAAACTTTAAATTAATGGCCGTGACATTTCAGGGGCACCCAATGACAACATTTTCCTGTAGGTGTCGGAACGTCGTTTTTACGTTATAGCTGTTCTTTTTGTGCAGTTTAACGCTTATTTTTAAACGCTAAGAAAAATGTATCTGTTCGGATACGTTAGCTGAACTTTCAAACTTCAGAAAATTTTAGGGATTGAAATCTTATTACCCGAATTTATGAGCTGAATTTTCCTTTCCGAAAATCCTAGCTGACCTATTTTTGTACCCGAAACGGCATTTTTATCTCTCCGAAAACAAAAGGCATTAATTTTCCCATATTAAGAAAGTTCGAGATGACATTTCCCTAACCGAATATCTGAGGTGATTATAGGCCTCCCGAACAGATATTCCACCGAAACGATCCGTTGGGTGCCCCTGACATTTGAGTTAACCAGGTCGTCTGATGGTGGTTTTGTGCAAGTTCCTCCGACCGTATCTCTTTGCATGCTTGAGTGATACTAAATAGTATTTCATAGTTTTAACAGAGGTTCTCAGAGTAAGTCAGAATTTCGAGAAGTGTTGGAGTTTGCTGCACCACCTGGCCCGCTTCTGTACTTCACATTCAATGAATTAAGTTCATGTGAAGTCCGGCGTCTGAATCAGTTCGGAACGGTCACAACATTTGTCACAACATTGTCACAACATTTGTTGTGACCATGCCCGGTCAAACGGCCACAACAATCTCTCAACATTTCAAGAACAGCCGAAAGCTCGAAGTATTTTAATTGTATATAGCCAGAGAACGTTTTTTAAAGTTTTTTAACAAAAGAAATGTTGAGACAAAGTTTAATAAAATAATTCAAACTCATCACAACATGTCAGAATATATACCTCACAACATTGTTGAGAGGGGTGGTCAAACCGGGTCTCAACATCGGTTCCCAACAAATGTTGTGAGAATGTTGTGACCGTTTGATCGGGCCTTAAGAATTGTACCCGAAGACGACTAACGCACGTGCAGATTCTATTGTACTGCTAATTAAACCTATTGTTTGGTGATGTTCGCGTTGGCGTTTCTGATTTTATTAACTGAACTCCCTATTTACTGCCGGTCAACTGACCGAAGAGAGTGATTGTATTCATCTAAATATCACAGAAGCTGTCATGTTTTACCAAACTACCGTGTGGCATGAAATTTTCGCGGGATCTAAAAAAAATATTACTCCCATTTATTTATATTAGTTTACTGAATTTCAATTAAATTGACAGCAAATAATATTACGACCTTCTTCTTTACAATTGCAACATAACGAACACTCTCTGCGGTCTTGGAGTAAATTTGATAACAACTCTAGAAAAGACATCTCCTGCAGCCGATCAAAAAGTCAGTGGATGGCTGCGCTACATGGGAAGTGTTCAGTTTTAAAAATGGTCGTCCGAAGGGACATCATTCTCAAGGGCATCTGTGATGCCCCTAGTTGTTATATACCAAGGTGGTTCTAACTTTTAGGTTTATGGATAAAGAAACCCTGGTGTTAAATACCGACAGGAACTTGCCCGAAATCCGCGAAAATGTGTTCCCAGCGGTAAAGTCTGAAATCCAAATTCGCGAAAATTTGTTCCCGCGAAACGCAAAAAAATAGGCAATTTAATTTGGCCGGCCTAAATTAATTTGGGTCGGCTTAAATTCGAATTTGATTCGGCTCATGTGAAGGACGGCGTCTGAACTGGGCCAAAAGCCAAAACGTACTTTGATCTGTTTTTACCATTTATTTGGACTACACCAGTGTACTTTTATGTATCTATTACTGGTTTCAATTTTACTTCCTCTCGATAAATATGCGCTCCGAAATAAGTTTCCAAAAGGGGGCTAATTTCGGCTTCGTGAAAGGTTTGACATTCGCCTTAAAATCTCGAGTATTATCAAGAAAGTATAAAATGTGGAGATCCAACGTTGGATGTCATACTGTCACCAAAGTTAAAAAGTGCGCCGGAGAGTTTTGAATAAAACTTTCATTCAATATAGTATCGAACGCCTTCTGAAAGTCAAGGTACTGGAGTATCCCAGGGATATATTTCAGTTTGTTCTAAAATGACATTAACCTGACTTTTTGATATATCTTTCCTTTGTGAATGTAGTTTGATCTGGATTAATTAGAAGTGTCAGTACTTTTTTCTATTATTTTGGCTGTGGCTTTTGACGCAATTTTATAGTCTAGATTTAGTAAAGTGATCGGCCAACAATTTGCAAGAGTGAGTATAGATTCGTATAAGAGTGATAATACCCCTACGCTGGGAGATTGACATTTCATCCTCTTTATATGCTGCATTAAAGCAATATTGACTAAATCCTTGCCCGATAAGAAACAAAGAAACAGTAAAACTCCCACGTAAAACCGTCCTCCCCAGGCGATTTTCCACTAGTTAAGGTCTTCAACTTCCAGAGTGATTTCACTTAATCTTTCAACGCTTCTTTCTCTGTGTCTCGTAGCTTAGCTATTTCCACTTTTTGAACGCAATTGTCAAAAACAGTTGCCTTCGCCTTCACCTTGGATGTGTACATCTTTCCATAGAAATTTTCGATTTCAATCATTTCATCCTCTTTACGCAAAATGTTCGCGTCACATCGGTTTAATTCTGTGATTGTTGTTTTATCCGGCGTGATTTCCCTTCTCCATATTAAAGAAATATTTAGTTTCACCATTTTCCGTCCATTTGCCTTTCAAACGTAGTACGAGATGAACTTTCCCTTTCGATTAATACGTTGTTTAAAATTTCTGGATTGATACTACCAGAGACCCGTTTATATCCAGCCCCTCTAAGCGGTCTCTTATATTTTGATAAGCTTCCACTTCCAATTTTTGGTATTTTTCACCTATAATCTTAAGCTTTGGTGATGTAGGCACCTTTTTATCTGCTTGAGTTTCTAAGCCGATTCTTGGCGGATAACACGTGCTCTGAATGCTCTCTATTGACAAATCTTGCACATGAATTATCGGCCAGGGGGCGGGGTCAGTACCAGTTTTATCGGCGCGATTTTGTGATACTGCTTTTCCGACACGGTGTGCGGCATGGAATCGAATATCGTCGGTGTTAATCTTAAGTTCATTTTCTCGTCACACTAAGATCTTAGTTCGGAAATTTATGAATGGAGTTGGGTAAAGTTGACTTTCATTCTTGTTTCGACGGCATATTCAAAATTATATTCGATAATGATTTTACCTGAGATCTTTAAAGAGGTTGATGGTTCGGTCTCGTTTTCCCTTTCATCTTCTTGTTCTTCAGTCTGTTTCACTTCGGAAACGGTTGCGAGGCAGAATCTGAAGAGCGTTCTAAGCGTTTAGACATCTAAACAAATGCGATCATAAGCATCTGTCCTTGTTGCGCCATGCGACGCATTAGGCCTCCACAGTTCTTCTCCAGTCGGTCCGATCCTGCGCCGCCTTTTGGGCCCCACTCCAAGACAGATGAACCGACGCCAGCTTCTTTGTCCCAGTCCTTCTCCATGTGATTTTCAATCTCCCCGCTTCCTTTTCTCATCTGGTGTTTAGAACAAAACTTATTTCGTGATGTTCCCATTCCTTTCTCAATATCTCTTCCTGTTCACAAATGTTCCTGACTTGGACATTTGAGAACTTCTGTGGCCATCTTATGCGCAGAATAATTCGGAGGCATTTACGAATGAACACCCTGATCTTCTTACTTATTTCCTGTGAGTTTTCCAGCATTCCAATCCATATAACAGTACTAGCTGAGGCGAATATTCAGCTCCTGAAGCACAGAGTTGGCAAATAAATCATCGGCAGTACTCTGGCTTCAGCAAAAGAGCCTATCTGGACTTTTTCCAGCGCACGATTTACGGAGCGCGGAGAGCGCGTCGACGGCCATCTCGGTGCTCGCACTCTTCCAGTAAGATGAATGTCGCGCCAGATGATGAATTTTCTTCACCAACCCGAAGACATTGTTACATTTACCTTTACAAATTATACTAATATCTTTTATCGTAGAGGGACATGGGAAAACCTCATACAGAGATGATTTCACGGGATTTATTTCTATCACATACCTTCTACCTGGTCCCAGAATAATAGTAGTACTTTAGCATTTCCATCACACGAACAACTCTCACGTTGATGCAATTTTTAATTTGACCATGGAAACTTGATTTTACATGTATTAAATCTATCAAACTTAGCCGGCGCAGTGCATTGGTTCCTATACTCTAATTGTCTTATTAGTCGATGTTTCAGTCTATAGTCAACTCTCTCTAAGCGGACACCACTCTGTAAGGCGGACACCTCCCTAAGGCGGACGTGGATTGCTAGTCCCGGCCGAATTTCACTTGTTTTTCTGTAACTAAACTCTCTCTAAGGCGGACACCTTTTCCAGGCGGACAGCGGACACTTTTTAGCACGATTCGGGTTAAAAATACCTCTCAAGGCGGACACTAGAAGTGCATTTGTTTTGCACAATCAATAAATTATAGGCCGGATATTATTTCAAATGGACCTACTGGTGGACTTACCGTTCACTTTGTATGAATCACACTGTAAAATAGTTTTACTTATCAATTTTGAAAGGGACTGTAAGTACCGTATTTCCTCGAATAATAGCCGTCCCTCAATTATTCGCGCCCCTGTGGTGAAAATATTTGAAATTATCGCCCCCCTCGAGTAATCGCCCCCTTTTGGAGCCAAAAAAATAACAAACGCCCCGGCTACTATTCGAGGAAATACGGTATGCAACTCAACTTGCAACTTAACTTGATCTCGTTCCATTTCTGACGTCACGAGTTTCTATAGTGTCAAGTTACATTAACTCTTTATAAGGCGGACACCTCTCTAAGGCGGACAGCTAGAGCTGGCCCTGAGGGTGTCCGCTTCAGAGAGAGAGAGAGTTGACTGTACTTATTTTTTAACTTATACGTGCAGCATTTCTGGGTGATCATCTGAAGCGTATACGATATGCGGAAGATTAATTTAGTCTTTCCTTTTCTTTGGGCTCACTCCGATCTGGATCCTTTACCTCGTGGTCAAAGCCATAGCTAGGTGCTTCTTGTAGCGTGACGGCGTCGTCACTAGTGCGCAAAGACCATACAACTTTCCGCTGCTCAAGATTTTTGTTTTTGCAAGCACATTCAGACCCAGCAAGGCCGGTTTTCCAATTGCAACCTTGCCATCCCCAATCTTCCTTGGTGTTTGCGTATGCAGTTTGCTTGGAGATACCTGTATCTTGTTCCACAGACTTGTAGTGGACACACGTTGGCCCTCGACAGGAACACCAAATGGGTTTGTAATGGCAATCGTTGTCGCTGTGGCAACCCTGTTTTGCGAGAGAACACTCGTATTCTGGCTGCATTTCGTCAGAACGTTTGGTGTGGTCGAATTTCTGAATGTCCAGTCCTCCACTTTCTATATGGGGACAGCCATAATTCAAGAAGCCGAGGTAGTAGTACTGCAGATTTAAAGCTTTGACGTAGTTGTATTCTCCTAACGGGAAACGGGCTTTTAGAATGCTCCACACCGCTCTGAAGGTGTACTGGACAGACGATGGTGTGGTTTTGGCTTCATTCAAAAATTTCTCAATCAGTTCCTTCGATCTGTTGTTTGCCAGCTTGCTACGAGTTTCCAAACTTCCTCCTCTAATGATCAGTTTATTACTCGCGTCCATTGTGGCTGCTTTTGATGATTCACTTTTAGTGACATTTGAACACACACTCACGCCGATCAGTCCAACGTCTGTTGGACCTGCCAAATCGAGACAGCTTTTCACCTGGAAATCCCTTTGACTGTATGATTTAGAGCTCTTTGCAAATACCACCTGTTTTAGCATTGCTCCGCCCTGAACGGAATTTACAACGTGAGAACCGTATTTGATCAAAAAGTCGTCGTATGCCTGCCAGGAACTTTTCAGCCAGGGTTCGTTAATTCTCAACGGCAACATTTTCAAGTCTTTCATAAAGCTCTGCTTAAACTTGTAGTTTCCTTCATTTAAACAGTCTTTAGTCAGCCACTTCTTTTCTACTAATGACTCCTCGATTAAAGAAATTCCACTCACCGTCGTATTCTGTGAACTTATGCTCTGTGTAGCAACACTGAGCGTCAGGCCTAGGGAAAAATCTGACTGCAAGGAGGCATCCAATCCTGATTGGGTGGCGAATTTTGAATAAAATTCCTTGGTACTTGAATAATATTCATAGCGACTTTTTGTGGTGTCTGTTCTATTGGCCCTGAAGCATTGGGAAGGGAAAGGGTAAAAAATGCTCGCCTCTTTTTCCTCAAAGTCTTCCAGTAAGTTTGTTGTTGCAAGATAAATAATTTTTCCAAGGCTGTACGTTTCAGTGGCCACTTTAGTTAATCGATTAGCATTAGGTGAGGACCCGATTCTTGTGAAGCAAGGTGTAAATATGGCTGCCAGGCAAATGAACAGCATCAAGGGGGCAAACATGGCTACACGGCTTCCTCTCTACACAGACAAGAGAATGCAACCTACGAAAACAGAAAAGTTTCAGTTGATTTTTTATTTTCCAGTAGAACCCCGCTACCTCGAACTCGGTTAACTCGAACACTCCGCTATTATTTTCATACCAAAGGCAATTCGGAGGTCGCCTATTATTTATTCGAAAAGCTTGTAAATCACTTGCCTAACGGCTCGTGATTTACAAGATTTTCGAGTGTTCTCACAACATCCCGCGTGGGTTTATTGCGCCGGTAAACCCATAGAAAGTGTGGTCTATTGCTTTTATGAAATAACTATGGAAAACATTTGTCAAAGAGAGAAATATATTTATTTTATTATCGTCATCAAGTTGCTTATTCTCATCACATTCATGGAATGACGCGTGAAACTAATCACAGCAGCTGAAAGAATAAAAACACAAATTCAGATCTACGGACAAAATCCGCCACAGATCCAAGCACTAAAAAAAATTGCGCTATCATACTCATAAGGAAAGGAAAAAGTTCATGGATTGAAAGCAGAAAATATAATCACTGATTGAAAAGTACCGGTCGCTACGTAAAGCCTGGTTTTCACTAGCGACGCAAGCACAAGCGCAAGCATAAGCGCAAGCACAAGAGCCCTTATTTCTCCGTGAAAACGGGCTTGACGCAAGCATAAGCACAAGCGCAAGCACAAACACAAGGATCAAAATATTTTGATCCTTGTTCTTGCGCTTATGCTTGAGTCGCACATGAAAACGGAACATAACACAAGCATAAGGAAAATTAGTTCAGAAAATTATCTCCGAAAGTCATTTGTGAGTTATTATGCGTATTTGGCTTGCCTTGAGTCTACGAATCTTGCTGGTTAAAAACGTCGTATCCGTGAAAACTGTTCGTTTTGTTTTCGAGCGAAAATAACATTATTCGAGCTTTCAGTCAATGAGTAAAACAAATAGTCTCATGTTTTCCGTCAGTCAAATGCACAAAAACCTGGTTTTAACAATGATCAAATCTTGCAGGTGAATATTTCGTTCTTGTGCTTGTGTTTGCGCTTGCGTTTGTTTTCACTTCCACAGAATTCTTGTGATTACGCTTATGCTTGCGCTTGTGCTTGCGTCGCTAGTGAAAACCAGGCTTAACTGAGCGACTGCACGGAAAGTTTGCAAGCTTACAAACTTTCGGAAAGTTCAGAATTTTCATTGGTCTTGGAGCAGTGATTTAGCGGTTATTTTCTAGAGCTTTCTCATTGGAATAAAGGTTAGTCCCGGGAACTCTACTTGTGAAATATATTTCGTGTTTGTTTACTTAGTTTGAAGTCTATAAAGTCCGCATTTCTCTGCATTATGCTGAATATAAACTATTTTATGCTAACCGAAGTTTATTCATCGTGTCATTTACAGTGTCATGCCGTATAGAACTTGTCGAAATTAAAAGCTATTTTAACTCTTTATACACCTTTTTTCTGCTTCGTTTCAAAACAAACTTGTTCAGCCATGTTCGGCTTTAATCATAACTTCCATTGATGCGTCCACAAAATCTACATAAAGCGCTAAAATTTCTACCTACATGTATATACTCTAGCGTAAAAGGAGTCGGCGTAAAATATCGTCACACGAGCTCGAGATTTCGATTGACCCAAAGTCAAAACGATACCTTTTAATTTTCTCCACTCTACAGATACCTTTTAATTACAAATGTAAGTACTTATAGGATTTGTGGGTGCAATTGTACAATTCAGTTAAAGCTTTTAATAGCGAAAGTTCAGAAAGTTTGAGCCATTGCACGCTTAATATTTGTTTACCTTTCGAGTTTTTTTTAACTTTCAATATATATTGTCTTTGATTTGTGGTCTTCATTTTTTCCTTGCAAATAAGGTTTTCAAGTAAATGTTGAATGAAAATATCTTCCTATTGATTTAGTATGACAGTTATTTTATAAACACATACACCTAATTGCAATAACGTTGTCATATAAAAAAGAAAAATGAAAAAAGCCAAATAGGAATTAATCAGGCTAATCATCAAAGCTTGCAGCATTCTCAGAGAACTCACACGTTTATAGCTGTATATTAATCGTGTAATTAAGATAAATTGAAGACTTACTTGTATTTTGAGGCCGTTTCTTCGACATGAATGTTTTGGAGAGAGGGGAGGGTGGAGAGTTGGACGCAGGGAGTGGGGGTCGGTGGAGCAAAACGCCTATGTGAGGGGAGGGTCCGGAGGTTCGAGCGGCATTGATCGATCGCGATCGAGAAAGTAGCTATAAATGGCGCGTTTCAAGCTTCTTTCATTTGTTCACCTTAAATGGGAATTTAAGGTCTTCGACAGTATTCGTAAAATTTCGTGTTTGGGTAATTACCGCTTACAATTTGAACTTCAAATGGATTTTTTTTCAAGAGTTAGGAGAACGGTGCAGTACGTTTGAAGCACTGACAATGATTCGCAGAGAGAACATTATATTTTCAATAGCTCAAATATGTTATGCCTAATCCTTCGAGTTTCAGGGTTGCATACCACGCACGTCCTGAAGTCTGACCCTGTCACGTTTTTTCGCTGTAAAGAAATTACCGAAATTCAGTGGCGTCACGCTAGCGTTACAAGATCAGTTGTACAGCAAAGGCTTACGGGTTGAGATCTATTATTTATAGTACGTGTTTGCATTGGCCGGGCGATTCTTGTGTTTAGATCAGTCGCGTTCCCAGCATTGATGTTGTTGTGTGGCCGCTGGTGTCAACCATGCATAGAACCATTTATCTCACGCGATTCAAGCGGTGAAAATTAAATGAGGAGACATGTCTCATTAGATCGCGTATGTTTACTTACGCTGGTGTCAACCATGCATTTATCTCACGCGATTCAAGCGGTGAAAATGAGAAGATCTCAATTGAGATCGCGTAATTATAAGCGTTCATATTTAAAATTCTACGTATACTTCAAGTGACAGAGACAAATCGAAATACTCGAAGCCGTCTTTAATTATTTTCATTCCAGTTTCTCCGGTCGAGCGAGATGCTTGTATATATTCGTATTCCAAATTCTGCTGGCGTTTCGTGACCTGGTGTATCGTTCTTTAGCTGTCGGGATAACTGTCTTTATAATTGTGCAACTCCGTGATTTGGTGAACAGATTTAGGGAGACGATGGGATGAGATAACTACCAGTTAATTAATTGGATTCCGAGCAATCCGGAAATGAATGGAAGGACATTTGAAACTCATAAGGAATAACGTCACGCTAGCGTTACAAGATGCAACATTGTGCTGTTGGTTTAATATCGTGTTATTGAAGCCTTGAAAGAAAATATGTGTGGTACAACACGCTTCGTCCACGGTATAAGTTGTCGTGAAGTTCTTTCCACTAATTCACCTAGTTTTATAGCTGGTGGCAGTTCTTGTTGTGTGATGGAAAAATAATGGTGGTCAGGCTGGGAAGACGAGCGCTGAATTGTTGTAGTGTGGTAGTGCACTTGTTAGTTTCAGTCCACCGAGATCTAAACCATCAGAAAGATGCAGCCATTTTGACGGTTTAGAGCATTTGGTGGACAAATTGTGATGGGCTGAATCGAGCTATTAATTTATGCATATTAATTTATTCATTCCCAAGTTGGCTCATAGAGCCTTTGATTCTTTTTTCTATGACAACGTTATTGCAATTAGGTGTATAAGCCTTATGGTTTCTTTTTAGGCTTTCACTCTACTAATTGCTGTTATAATTATGCGATGTAACTGCCCTTTTCCATCGAGTCAGCCCTTTTGAAGTCACAATACAATACAATACATTTATTTGTCTTTGTCTTTTACAATTTCTTATCAATCTATATTTAAAGTAATAAATAGTAATCTAATTGTATATATAAATAATTTAAATATAGTTGAAAATGTAAGGAAATGCCCAGGGCCTAAATAAACCGTTACGTTTTCGAGTTAGACACTAATACAGCCGACGAGACGAAGCTCATAGAATCAACGCACGTATATTGTGGCGATACGCAAAACATTCTCGTGACACTGAAATGAAGACGAGAAGTAGTAACTACTTTTGGGCGGTACTGTAAATAGACAGTCTAACCAATTCCTTTGTGTATTCACAAGACTAAACAGTCTTGTGCGAGCGAAAAAAATTGTTACGTTTTAACCTTTTTTAGAATTATTGGTTTAAGGTGGCCCGCGGTTATTTATTGGAGCGGAGGCTCCCTTTTTAAAAACTAATTTTTCACATGAAAGCTTTAACCGATTTCTGTAATTTTTGGCAATCTAAACAAGGAATCTTCAAATTATAGAAGGCTTTTAATTTTAGGGCAATCGGAATAAACGATTAAGAGATACAAGCGTTATTAAAAGACCTTGTTTTTTACGAAATCGCGAATATTTTCATAAAACGAAGATAGATTTTTTTCTAATTACGTTCAATAAGTTCCAAGACTTCAATGTTTACTGTGAGTAAGTTTCCACAAAAACGGCTGCACAGAAATTGCTACACAGTTCACTGCTGAATTTTAGCTTCAAAATAATATGCTCGTGTATTTGCTTCATCTGTTGCAAGAACGCTTCAATAATGCTAAGATCACACCTATTGTTAGAAAGCTTGATACCACCTAAACCTTTGCTGAATAATCGGAAAAGATCGGAAATTCCCAGTAAAAGTTATAAGCAAATGAAGAACAAGATGTTTATAGTGCGTAATTTGTGAATTTCAAAATATTCAGTTTTTCTAATAGCGCTTGTATCTCTAAATCTTAAATTTCGTTTGCCCTAAAATTAAAAGCCTTCTAAAATTTAAAGATTCCTTATTTTAAATACCAAAAATTAGAGAAATCGGTTGACGCTTTCCTGCCGAAAAGTAGATTTAAAAAAGGGAATCTCCGCTCCAATAAATAACCGCGGGCCACCTTAAACCTTTTCTAAGAATTATCGAAGTGTTAGATTTTTACACTTGAATGAGGCAAAGTTTTCTCTAAAGTTATTACTTTGTTTGTGAATTATCGAAGGCTTATAATTATTGACTATTTATTATTTTTTCTCAAGCCCTTATGAAAATTAATTACATCATTGAAATATTAGTAGATCAAAACTATTTTACTGTCCACAACAATGACTTAATATTTTTTTTTCAAGCTTAACTAAACTGATCACTTTTGAAAAAATGAGTTATCAATACAGTTCAATTCACATTCTTCAAGTCTTACAACTCTGTTACATTCTTCATGTTTAAGGTGATTCCTTGGTATTGCATTGCGCATCCTTACTGCGCATAATTTATTGCGTCATTTGCGCGCGCCACGCGTCATTTAGCGCGAGTACGAGCGCGCGCACATACAGGCTAAGGCTAAGCTTGGCTGGGAAATAAATGGTCGTTTTCTTCTAAACAAGCACGGTGACCCCCATTTTTTATTTCATAATTTTAATAAGAACAGTAACTACATTACACAAGAAAAAAATGGGCAGAAATCTATGATCAGTTTTTTTGCAATTTAACTAAATTCTCCGGAGGGAGCCACTACGGTCCAACAGCGCATATCCAATTTGAATCTACTTTGGAGTGTAAAGTAAATACAAAGGAAATCGAAGACATTTTTCTGGAACGTCGGTGAATAAACAATAGAATAAAGTCAAACTCTGTGCGATATCACGGGCTGCATTGAAAAACATCGAGCTTATTTGCTGCGCACGGTTTTGCCAAAAGGGGCCAAAATGACCGCACTCGTCAGCATTGTGGCGTGGAAACGAGCACGGTGACCCCCACTTTTTATCACGTTTTTATTATCTCCTTGACTTGTTACAAAAGTCTACCAACTTTCATCGGAAATCTATGTTTGGTTCTTTTACCAAGGAATCACCTTAACAAGATTAGATAAATAGTAAATTTATCTGACATGCAAAATTAACACAGTTTATTAGGATGGGAATTTTAGAAGGGAAGAAATGGAAGGGTGAATAAAAGTTTTATTCACCCTTCCATTTCTTCCCTTCTATCGCCGCTATCCTTTCCAAGCTGGTTAGTGTATATTGAGTAAATCGTATTTAGTGACAAAGACTTCACCACTTCCAAATGACAAGTCTCTATAACAAATCAAATCAACCTAGGGCAAGCCTTACAGTAGACACGTGTACGTGTTGGGTACCTATTTTTTTTACTGACTGCGCAACATTGCGTTTAACAATAGTCACGGATTTAAAAGTGTCCCTTATCTGCAACATTGCACGTTATGGCACGTCACAGCTATCAGCCATTTCCTGCTTTTTATCCAATCTCTAACCTTAGCACTAAGGTTTTTACTTTAATTTTCTCCCCTACGGTTTATTCTTGGATCCGACTACCGTCACCATTTTCGTTACATTTAGACATACTGGACTAACAACATGTTGCGCGGAATGTTGCATCGTGTTGCCGCATCTACCGAAACTGTTGCGCGAAATGTTCATGTTCCTTGCAATATTGCGGCGTGTGTCCCTGCCTTTAGTTCGCTTCCACTTGAAAATTCTGAAAAAGTGATTTACAAAAGGTGGTGGCGCTTCACTCGAACTATGAAAGGGCTCGTCGGTAGTTGAACGAAGAATGTTAAAACCAATTCTGAAAGACAGGAGCACGCAATATTAATTTTCGTCATTGTTTTTAAAAGAAATTTCATCATCATCATCATGTCCATCTCTTCTAGTGGAGAACTAAGCTGGGTGCCGCCTCCATATTTGTCCTTCTTCTAACTTTCTCGTTTGTGATCCTATGCATGAACGTATCCAACTTATTCTCATCCGTTTGAGTAATCCTCCATTTTTCGCACCCGTGCTCAAATAAATTTAACTAAGCTTATATATTTGCTAGCATTTCAAAACAGGGTGCAATAAGTTTTCAGGTTTTTTTTTTTCTCTTTCATCATTGCTTATGGTTTTGCTTGGGCCCGTTTTGCCATTTTCGCACGAGCCATTTTACATGTGGTACATTGTGTAATACGGATTTTGAAATTCTTTAGCATGTTGCTTTCACTTACGTACTATTTTTACACAGATAACTGCTAGCTCTTTTATCTCTCAATACTTGCTATCTCTATTACGCTCGATAACTGTATTTTATTTTCTATTTGGTTTAGTAAATTTTGTATTTGTACTATTATAGAGCGCGCGTGGTTTTGACTTTTCAATTTTATGGCATGGAATTGAACACTACATAGAACAAGCTGGGCCGTTTTGAATGTTAAATTCTACGCCTAAAAATGTTATTCAAATAATCATTTTTATAAAATAATCAGTGTAGAATAAAATTTGGCAAATAAAATAAGCAGTGGATACCGAGTTAACCCAAAAATGTTAAAGTTCTTTTCTACTAACCTTAGGTTGGTCGACTCTTCTGATGTCTCCTGATCTGCGTTGCGCTCTGATACGAAAAATACGTTTGTTTTCACAGAATATAGCTCGTTAATTTGGAATTCTTAGCTCATTCAATGTTAGCACGCAGGTTACTTTGTGTAAGGTGCGGATAGGCTCTTTGAAACAAGGTTCTTGAGATTAAACTGTTCAATAGACGAAAAAATGAAATTCTATGTTAGTGATTTTTACTGGTACCCTTTTTCCATCATATAATTACACACTTTAAAAGCACTTTTCAGTTCACAAAACATGTGTTTAATTGTTATCGGACAAAAGCCCTTATTTAATGACTGATGAAATTGAATAATTACAGTCGAACCGGATTTTCTTTTCCAACATCTTCACAATGTTGTAGCGCAATGTTGGAATATTGATTCACAGTTTGCTCAGAGCAACTTGCAAATTCACTGAATTCGAATTTGCTCAGTCGAGCAAACCAGTGTAAGTTTTCGGCAATTATGTTGTCCTTAAATTACAACCGACTTCCAAATTGTAACTTAATTCTATTTCACTGGTATCAAATCAATCTTACCTTTTTATATACATTTCATAAGAAAGACTAAAATAAATATACATTTTTATTCGTTTTCAAGAAAATTAGCATGAGTTATTTTGAATGTATCGCTTTTTAAACAAACGAAAATCGAAAATTGGTATAAATTTTTAATATCTCTGCCAACAAATGAAAATTGAAACTGATGTACATTCCTCGATACAACTATTTATAAAGGAGAACAATTCAGGATTAAATCCATCCTAAACATCCGTATCTTCATTTACAAGCCAGCTGAAACTTTTCACATTTCACCTCGAGCCACCAACCATGCAGGCGTGTAAAGAAATTTAATTAAAGGGGAAGCCCTTGACGTTTTAAGAGAACCTCTCAAATGGTTAGAGCGAAAATATGAAGGTCACCTACAATTACATCACATCTATCACCTAGGGTCGAAGTCCGTGCAGTCCTGTCATCAATTTTTATTCCAACCTTATGAAAAGGCTGCTCATAAGTTTTCTTTAACAGTTTTGTTATCTATATTGGCTGCTAATAAAGAACCAATTTTTATTTTCATTTGCTGACAAATATTGAAATAACTCTTGCTAAAGGAAAACGAATAAAAAGGCATGTATTTCGACCTTTTAATATTTGTCATAAAATGTGTAAAAAGGTAAGATTATTTGATTTATATTCAGTAAAATAAAAGTTAAAATTTGAAAGTCGCCAATAATTTAAGGACAATGAACTAATACTTTACAAGGGAAACAGAACTTTCACAATTTCCGATCAGTGCGCCTTGGCAGGTTCCGGATTGCGTTCCAACTAGTTCCGATTTTCATTTTTCGTGAAAGATTTTATTTATTTTCTTACCGGTACTTGTTCTCATACATTTGACTCCCGATAATATAACTCGAAGCTCGCACTAACTCGAATCAAAATCGATTTCCCCTGGATTTGCTTTATACATTTACTTTTATTTTACCCTCGATAACTCGAACCTTATTTGACGAATTAAAATGACTTACAACATTCTGCATAACACTGAATTTATTTTGAATCAAGTTGAACAGCATGCGGTTCGGGTTCGGTTCGGGAATTAGGAGAGTTCATTAAATCTTTGGTGGTTTCTATAGTAGATAATTGTTTGATATTCGGGAAGTGATACTCTGTAAAGCCCGCCCCTAAGAGTTATGCGGTATGTTGGACAGTGGAAAAGGAAGTGAATTTCGTCTTCGATTTGATTGGATTCACATGTAGGGCAGAGTCTATTATCTCTAGGGGTTTGATCATATTAGCAATTTCTATCATTAGTTGTAATTACCTATTCGAAATTTCACTAAGGATTTCCTCTTATTCCCTTTCCTTGTAAAATCTAAATAATAAGAAGGTGTATATTCGCTCTTAAAGTCAGACCAGATTTAGCAAACTGTAGTGACTGGTACAAAAATTAACTACGAAAGTCTTACGACAAAAAAAGCCATTGAAGAAAACTATTGAAAGTGTTTGGGGAAAATATTAATATTCTCCTAGAACAGCAGCTGGTAAACTCGGTGTAAACTGGAGCTGCAAAAGGACATAACAACTCTTTCGTGGGACAACAGTTCAAAATTCCACCCGATTCAGAAAATGACAAAGAATTATTTCATTACTAGAAAATCAAAGAAAAGCTATGAATGAAGTCAAAATCGAGCAGTCTTCCAGTTGCTATGGTTCGTTAACAAATATGGCAGTAAGAAAATTCTCACATATAACTCTACTACTGACCTATAAGGTGAGTAAACTTGTACTTTTCAAAGAGCGCGAGGTTTTAATGGAAAGTTTTAACAGAATTCTCAATTACTATTGCATAGCATGGTCTGTAGGTTTAGTCTGCAGTACCTGAAGATCACACAGAGATATGTGAAACAATCAATGTGGAATAAGTAGTAAAGATCTAGGATCTTCAGGCGGCACGCCTCTAATGTCTCCTGATTTTTGTATAGCATCTTGTGTTTATACAGATACTGTTTATAGATAGATGAAAAGCCGTTTCACACTACAAACTGATAATCGCAAAACGTCCCACTTGCGGAAACGAAATATCATTTTTGCACTTCATCAACACCAGTCATGAATGTCGAGCTGTCACAGACTTTTCATCAAGCGAAGATCTCCGGTGCGTCTTCTTGGGGCGAGATTTTCTCTCCTTTCCTACCCGCTGACTTAGATCTTTATCCAGTTTTTCTGTTTCTTTCCGTAGAAGATTCCGACGCTAAGAACTGCATTCATCGGAACCCTAGGCGAACTCAATCTCCTTGACCAATTCTGTCTGCGTGTGTGGTGAACCGCATGGCGCGGAAACCGCAAATTGATGATAATATACTAATTTAAGAGTTGTAAACTAATTAAAGGCAAGCAAACTCCTTCAAAGCCAAAATATGATTTTCTTTAAACAATGTACCACATGCTACATGTAAATGACTCGGCGAGAAAATAAAGGAAGATGAACGGGCGCCTAATTAGTTCGTTGGAGCACTACCAACTTTTTTTATTTTTTTAAATTTAAGTACCTAACTAAAACAAAACTGGCTTTGATTGTCCATAAAACTACTTAGGCGCTGAAAAACGTAAAGAAAAGATCCGAGTAAGGTTTACAGGAACATCATATATTTTATATATATTTAATTAAGCGACTTTGCTGATATTTTGAAATGGAATACAATCCCACGATAACAGCACGAAACGATAGAAATACCAAATACTAATTTCTAGAAAACTGCAGAGCAGAGGAGTGTGGATAACATTGATACGGATTGAGAAAAACAACTTGATTTCTATCGAGTGAATTGAAATCAACTGCAATGTTCAGAAATCCCCTTTTGTTTTGTAGCGAAGATTTAATTACTGAATATAGTGAGCGCGTAATTACAGAAGACTGACAAGAATTTGCAAACAGCGTTACCTGTAGCCCCATGTCATAACTGATTCCAAACTCTTTCCTTCAATATCACTGCTAATATATATGGAAAGAAATGATGTTTTTAAATGTTAAGCTTGGCAAGATCACAATTAGACAGATATTATTCTGTCAGTGATACAAGCTACTTGGAAGGGAAGTTTTATTTATTTGTTTTAAACAAACACTTCCCATTCTGAACCCGCATTACTGGTATCTGATCCCTCCTACCCTTTGAGTTAGTCGTGAATAGTGCTTATTTGGGGATCGGCGAATTACTCACAATTCCATAATACAGCACATCATATCTTGTTGTTTTGTATTTTGGTGACGTAGAAATGATGCTGTACCAAAAGCTGACAAATTTGACCTTAGGATACATAACATACTAAAAATAATCACTTTTGTGATTTGTTGAAATTCGTCAGATTTTGTACTCGTTACTTTCCTGTATGTACAAAGAGTAATTTTATGTTATTTAGAACGATGATAAAAGCCATTGCCGTCTCGACGCCATAGGATTATAAATTTGACACTCTTTACCTTTATTCTGTAATATTTTACGACCGTTCACTGAATCAAAGAATCGCACCGGTCCTTGAAAATACATCGCCAACAGCTTTAGGCAAATGGAAAACAAGCAAAGCAAAGAATTCCCGGGAACTCAGGACAAAGCTGAGTGAATTTATTATTGCAATAAGCAGGTATGCGGCTCTCTCCTTCGCAGAGGCTGCCTGGGGGCGGAAGAGGAGAACAAAAAAAAGAAAGGGGAGAGAGCGTGCGGGGAACGACATAGTTCTTACCTATCCCCGATATCCCAAGAAGCCTCTGCGGAAGAGAGAGGGTATGCGGGGCAATTAGCTAGGTTGCCTTGGCCAAATTTCGCTAGATTTCCTTTTGATACTATCGATATATCAGTGATTGTTTTTATCGTGTTGGCCGATCATTCGTGTTTCACGGCTCAGTAATTGTCATATTGTAAAGTAGCCAATCACAGGCCAGGGTCACATTAACATCGCCTTGTGCTTTCTGAAAACAGCGCCACTCGTTGTTTCATCTTTTCGCTCAGAGTCGGATCTTTTACCTGTGAAACATCTTTGCCCGCTCTCGTCGCCCTTTTATTAAGGACAAATAAACTTCAGCTATGGATCGTACCGATGGCCTTATATTCAGCTTAGTGTTGATCTTCATATTGGCAATCCTCAGTCCACTAGACACATGTAGCGACAAGGGACAGAAGTCAACCGACAAGTCGATTTTTTTAAATGCTTTTTCAGCAAGCGTGTGATCGCAAGAAAATGTTGATATTTCGGTCTTAGAAAATGGCTGGAAATGCATTCAAATATCTACAAATCAATTCGGTACTTACTACGAACGATCAAAAGTGCAACCTTCCAAGTCTCATTATCATACTACAATTTGAAATTAGTGCATGGTTTCAAATTTGACACACACCCTTTTTGTCTTAGCTAATAAACTGAATGAGTGAATCCCACAAAAATCCGCCGTCCCCCCCCCCCCCCCCCCCCCCTCCCCCCCTCCAAGTCGATAAATAATAACCGATCCCTTAGATATTTCACTCGGTTACTAATCAACATGTACATGCAAAGATAACAGCCTTCCCTACATATTTGGACCTGCTAAGGAGGCACTGCTTATCTCCAGGACCCGGTTGTTCGAAAGCCGATTAAACTAACCGGCGATTAGCGGTTATTCCGCGGTTAAATTTCTTATTCCCGGGATAACTAATCGAAGGATAAAAAGGTGTTCCTGAAAGCAGAGTTAGCCCTCGATTAACTATCCCTCGGTTAAACTCAGATTAAACCGGTTGAACTAGTCATTCTTCAATGCACGATCGGGAGAAAACGGCAGAGCGCCATTGAATAAAAAGAAGGGTATAAAATTATTTTCTTGCTTTGTTTGATATAAAAATGGCAGATTGTTTTCCAAATACGCTCATCCACTGTCTTCTACACTTCATTTAATATTCAATTCAATGTCTATACTTGCAAACCCGACAAAAAAAGCTAAACTAAACTATAACCGGAAAGATGAACGTAATAAAGAGCACACATTATAGGAAGCAATAAAAGTAAACAGCTACAATCATGTCAAAAATTTATAGCACAAACGCCTCGGCTGGCGATGCACAATGGACAAATTATCCAAAAACTTCGCTTGAACGACTTCGTTGAAAGAGATTTAATTCTCCGCCTTTCATAAATAAACATTTACGGTAACTAAAATATATTTTCAATCATCTCTGAAATAAAAGTTTGTACATTTCCCGCTCACGGAATTCAGACCGAATGGCGTGTACAGCATTTCGAAGAACTGCAAGTACAAACAAGCTCGCTTGACTTTGTCTCTAAAATCAAATGAATAATAATACTCGCCTTGTTGAAGAATTACAAAGTTAGTGAGGAAAATGCCGAAATTTCTTCGCGCTGTACAAATGATTTGCCATCTCGAGATTGTGAAAAATACCGCTTGCATCGCCCTTCTGATCACGCATAATTTCAATTTTAGGATCCGGACCGCTGAGAAAATAAAATATGTTATGGAAAAGTCGTCAGGTAGCCTGAATTGCGTTTCTTTCCTCCTTGGATCCGGCAGTAAGTGCTCCATTTTGTTTTGTTTGCGAGCTTTTATTCCCTCGATTAGCGAGTTAATCGACCTCGCTATAGGTGTGTTAAATTTAACCCTTCGTTTATCGCTCGAATAGTTTTAATCGCGCTTTCAGGAACAAAATCTAACCTAGGGATAAATTTTATTCCCCGATTAGCGAGATTTAATCCTCGATTAGTGGACGAGGATATGGGGGACAACCTCATACAGAGATAATTTCACGGGATTTATTTCTACCTTCTCCCTACTCCCAGAATAATAGTATTTATTTGGCATTCCCATCACATGAACAACTCTCGCGTTGATGCAATTTTTAATTTGACCATGGATAATAATTGATTTTACCTGTATTAAATCTATCAAATTTAACCGGCGCATGCAGTACATTGGTTCCTATTCTCTAATTGTCTCATTAGTCGATGTTTCAGTCTACTTCTTCTTTTAACTTATACGTGCATCATTTCCGGCTGATCACTGATCTAAAGCATATAATATGCGGAAGATTAATTTCGTTTTCTCTTTTCCTTGGGCTCACTCTGACCTGGATCCTTTACCTCGCCGGCGGTGAGCGCCATGGCTACGTGCAGCTTTATGTTCGGGAGCATCTCTGCTGGGCAAAAACCATACTTGTCTCCGCACATCACGAGGATGGTTGTAGCACATACAGTAAGACCCAGCAAGGCCCGCTTTCCAACTGCAACCTTCCCATCCCCAATATTGATCTTTATCCGCGGTGTTTGCGTATGCAGTTTCCTTGTGACCTGTATCTTGTTCCACAGCCTTGTAGTGGACACACGATGGCCCGTAGCAGGAACACCAAATGGGTTTGTAATGGCAATCGTTGTTGCTGTGGCAACCCTCTTTAGCGAGAGAACACTCGTATTCTGGGTTCTCTTCTTTGGAACCTTTGGTGTGGTCGAATTTCTGAATGTGCACTTCTCCACTTGTACTTTCTATGTGGGGACAGCCATAATTCAAGTAGCCAAGGTAGTAATTCTCCATATTTACACCTCTGACGTAGTTGGGTGTTCCTGACGGGAAACGGCTTTGTAAAATCTTCCACACCGCTCTGAAGGTGTACACGACAGACGAAGGTGTGATAGGGGCTTCATTCAAAAATTTCTCAATCACTTCCTTCGACCTGCTGTTTTCCAGCTTGCTACGAGTTTCTGTACTTCCTCCTCTCAAGATCAGTTTATTACTCGTGCTCATTTCGCTTGCTTTAGATGATTCACTTTTACTCACATTTGAACACGCATTCACGCCGATCAGTCCAACGGATGTGGGACCTGCCAAATCGACACAGCTTTTCACCTCGTAATCTCTTTCACTGTAAGATTCAGAGCTCTTTGCAAATACCATCTGTTTTAGCATTACTCCGCTCTGAACGGAATTGACAACGTGAGAACCGTATTTGTCGAAAAAGACGTGGTATGGCTGCCAGGAACTTTTCAGCCAGGGCTCGTTAATTTTCAACGGCAACCTGTTCAAGTCTGTTAGAAAGCTTTTCTTAAACTTGTAGGTTTCATCATCTAAACAGTCTTTTTGCACCAGCCTCTTTTCTGTTAATGCCTCGACGATTAAAGAAATTCCATTCACGCTCGAATTCTCTGAGCTTATGCTCTGTGTAGCAACATTGAGCGTAAGGCCCAGGGAAAATTTTGACTGCAACGAGACGTCCAATCCTGATTGGGTGGCCAATTTTGAATAAAATTCCTTGGTACTTGAATAATATTCAAAACGGCTTTTTGTGGTATTTAATGGTTCCTCTTCGAAGCATTTGGGAGGGAAAGGCTCAAAAATGCTCGCCTCTTTTTCCTTAAAGTCCTCCAGTAAGTCGGTTTTCGCAAGAAAAATAATTTTTCCAAGGCTGGACGTTTCACTGGTCACTTTAGTTATTTCATTGGCATTAGGCGAGGACCCGATTCTTGTGAAGCAAGGTGTAAATATGGCTGCCAGGCAAATGAACAGCATCAAGGGGGCAAGCATGGCTGCAGGCTTCCTCTCTACACGGACAAGAGTGGTAGTAGAATGCAATCTATGAGAACAGAAACATTTCAGTTGATTTTTTATTATATATACGTTTGTTAGTATGGAGGTCAAGCCTGCCGCGGCCGGCCCAACGATCGAACATTACAACATAGTACAAATGTTTCAATATATGAAAGACCATCGCAGTTATGTGCGCAACTTAAGCAGTTGGAAAACTGAGGAAGCCTGAAAAAAAATTCAGGCTTGAATGGGATTCGAGACCATGACCTCTGCGATAGCGGTGGTAATATTTTCTGTGCGCGGTCCGTATCCCAAATCCATGAATTTGATTGGCTAAGAGCGCATCCGCACCCTACAGTGGTGCGCATCCTACAGTTCGTACTTCGAGTTACGGACCGCTCTAACCTGTGAATCCTCAATTTACCCGCGTAGAAAATTTTGATTAACTTTTTTTAAAACTCCCAGGCTGCTTTTAATACTGTAAAACCTACAAAAAAACTTAGGAGACTCCTAAGTTACGCGTGTCTTAGGATGAGCATAAGATATCGTTCGTGAATAGCACTTACGACGTATCTTAAGATATAAATTATAGGATTTCGTGAATCCGGCCCCAGAAGCTCTATTTATTGACCTTATTTCCTACAAGTCAGCGATGTGATTTGCCCCGAATCAGGACATTTTAGGGAAAAGGACAATCTCTACAAATTATTGCTTAAATTTCCAAAACAAAATGTTAAAATTACTTTAAAGGTAGCGACTACAAAAACACGTCAAGATCGACGATTGCCGGAACGGGTGACCTTTCATGTTGTTGAAACACTTGATAATGAAAATAAAATTATATTATGTGTATGATATTATTTTGTAAAAGGTGAAAATAAGCCTAATTATGGTCAATTCCTTGCATTTTCAAAGGGGGTGTAGTGCAGAGGTCAAGAGTGTGAAGTCAATATTCCCTGATAAGACAGACTGTTTTGCAATGAGCATTCTAAAACTAAATTGAAAAAAAGCTAAATACTTGGTTGAATAAATATTGCTGATTCAAACAGTTATTTACGCAAACTAAACTCATTCCAACGGTGGGCTTGTACCTAAATCCACAGGTCATTCTTTCTGCATCGTTACTTATTGCAAAATTGCGCCAGATTACATGTAGGTTTCGGGTGCTATTAAAGGTATATTACTGTTAGTGGAAAGAACCTCCCTCCCTCCCCACCCCCCCCCCCCCCAAAAAAAAAAAAGGGCAGGGTTGGAGCAAACAATATCTGCAAAGTGCGGAAATCGTTACACAACATGGCATAAAGCCCCTTTGATTGGAAATCAGTTTTACGTTCTCTAGTTAACTTGCGGTTTACAAATCTCCGTGTTTAGTCTCAATTCCTTAGCTTTAATCATTTGCTTTCGTTTCTCTTTTTTAGCTCGTTATCACGGTTGGGAAAAAAATTTTAGTTTATAAGTTGTAAACTTTTCTTGGTAATTCCGCTGACCAGGGCATAATGCCTGGGAATCACAACACTAAAAAACATTGCGGGCGCAATATTTGGTAGTTATTGGGGGTCGGGGGTAGTTAGCCCGATCGCATAGCAAAACAAAATGGCGGGTTGCTTTCGATTTTCAGGACGGTATTTCTCTGACTTTTCTCGTCTTACACATTTAAAAGATAGACCTTTTAGGAGTTCCGATGCCAACAAACGCATAAATTCTGTAATTACTTCGTTCCTCGGTTTGAGAAATGCTTCTTTCACGAATTCACATCATGTTTCTTTATCGAAGTACATCGAAAAATTATTTGGAGATGAATCAACTGAAGGGGTTTATACAACTTCATCGAAGCACCGGGAACAGGACGGTTCCAGCAGGGAATATTTTAGGCAAACTACATTGCTCGACCGCCGAAAAGAGGAAGCGTTCAACTGATCTTTGGCGTTTGGAGCCGATTCTCAAGGCATTTCAAATGGATTTTCAAGGAAAACATCGAAGTACGGTAAATGTTATTTCTAAATGTTGGTTGATTTATAACAAAAATTATTGTTTAACTGATGTTTTGATTCCAATTCCAATATAAATTTAAACTTTTGTAATTTGGCATACGAAGATGTACAATTCGATTGATCGATCGATCGATAGCTTAAGCAGCTTTTAACCGAAAACAAATAAAATGTAAGGTATTTGAATAAGCTTAAATATTTTGGCTGTAAAACCTTTTTGCTTGTTATTGTGTAGACCTTAAGTCTATTCATAGTTTCCGTGTAGAAAAGCAGGCTTCATCTGAGGCTTGTGTTTATAATAATAGCACATATTATTTTAAATTTCTCTGATGGATTTTTCTACTATAGTTTTATAAAGTCCCTTTTGATCTAAATCAGTCTATAAACACAAAATATTCATTACCTCTGTTACACATACTTATGAACTGTAGGTAATATTTGTACTAAGAAGCCTACATGTACCTTCACATCTAAAGCCTGGATTTTACTTGGCACACAAGTACAAGTGTCCATATTACATGTAAACTGAGAAGCACAAGGATTGAAACATTTTGATTGTTCTACGTGCACTTGCATTTCAAATTGGATCAAACTCCCCCAGTCCTTGGGCAAATTATATCCCTATATTAAAGTTATACCTGGTTGTGTATTTATGAATCATTGATTGGCAAGGCAAGTCAAATTCCAGAGGGTGGGGACAGCAATGGAGGTCAAATGCCCCGTACATGCCCAGCCTCCCCCCTCCCCTTCATTGATAGGTTCGTACTAATTTAAATACCAGAGTCAAACCAGAAATTGAAAATAATAGTAATCAATAATTATATCAAAGTTATTGTGTTTTGGTATGCAATAGTGGAACCTATAGACGCATTTGAGCTTCAAAATAATTCCCTTTTGTCAGATTTGGGCTGTTGCCCTATATATATACAGTAGAATCCCCATTTCTCAAGCCTCCAATTCAAGGGTTTTCACTGGGAAGGAACAACAACTGCATTCAATGAATGTCATTAATATCAATTACATCCTGAGCAGGCTCTTAGGAGCCTTAGAATTCCTAAACAAACCGTCCGTGAAGTTTTATTCAAGAAAGAACTTAGTGATTATCAGTAGTCCAGAAACTAATTCTCGGTACGTATAAATCAGTTGTGCTGTACGTTGAAATAATGCAAGCTTACAGTTTGTCACGGTTTCGCATAAAATGAAAATTGTAAATTGCAACTGAATGGCAAAAATTAAATTAACGTGGGAAATGAAATTGTAGAAAACTGAGGAAACAGTTTTGTTCGAACAATGCTTTCATGTATACTCTGCTACGGAAGAGTGTGGAAGATTGTCCTAAAATGTACCGGTTGCGACTTTGAATGGTTTTTGTGCTTTATTTGAAATAGCTCCTCATTTCAGTTGCTTTTTGTGGTGAAATTCCGTTCGAGTCTCCATCGTCTGTTCTTCATATATAGCTACCTTTCTGTAATTACATATTTTGGTGTAAAAATTAATCGTGTGAGTTTCTTGTTATTTGGATTAAGTTTTACTTCTTCGGTAGTTTATTATAGTGACTTTGCGAACTAAACGAAGTAGGAAAAAAAATAAAACCGTTATTTGCTGGCCTTGGTCGGTCCGTATTGAGAAAAACTATTTCTCGGTCTAGAAGAAATTAACTTTCTGGTTAAGGAAGAAAAACTGAGTAAACTGAGTAATTGAAATTCAATGTAATAAGGCATTCATGTGAGTAAAATTTCGCGGCTCGGCCACACAGAGAAAATGAAATGCGATATTTTTTTCTCTGGAAAAAAGGAGCACGCAAAATTAATTTTTTATCTTCTTGTGGAGAATTGGAGTGCGTGCCGCCTGCATGTTTTCCCTTCTTCTAACTTTCTCGTTTGTGATCCGTATTATCCAGTACATCTTTAATATCCTTTTCAAGCTACTATGCATGAACGTATCCAACGCCTTCTCATCCGTTTAAGTCATCCTCCATTTTTCGCAAATAGATTTAACCAAGCTCATTTATTTGTTAGCATTTCAAAACACGGTGCAATAAGTTTTCAGTTTTTTTTTCTTCTCTTTTTTCTCTTTCATCATCGGTTATGGTTTTGCTTGGGTCCGTTTGGACATTATCGCACGAGCCATTTTACATGTGGTACACGTTGTATAATATAGATTTTGAAAATTTTTAGCATGTTGCTTTCACTAATTTTTTACACAAGTAACTGCTAGCTCTACTATGATCCTAATAATACCTAGCTCGATATATTATTTTCTATTTGGGTTAGTAAATTTTGTACTACTATGGAGCGCGCGAGGCTTTGACTTTCTAATCGTATGACATGGATTTGAACACTATACATAGAATAAGCTGGGTTATGTATATATATATCAGTGTGGTTATTAACTAATTCATTGTTAAATTGATATTCAAATAATTATTTTTATAAAATAATCAGTATAGAATAAAATTTGGAAAAGAAAATAAGCAGTAGATACCGAGTTAACCCAAAAAAGGAAATCGAACCTATCTATGTTAAAGTTATTTTCTACTAACCTTAGTTGGTCGACTCTTCTGATGTCTCCTGATCTGTGTTGCGCTCTGATATGAAAGATACGTGTTGCTTTCACAGAATATAGCCCGTTAATTTGAAATTCTTAGCTCATCGATCATTCAGTGTTGGCAAGTAGGTCACTTCGTTGAAGGACCGGATAGGCTCTTTGAAACAAGGTGCTCTTGAGATTTAACTATTCAATAGAGGGAAACTGAAGAGATTTTTACTGGTACTCTTTTCCCATCATATTATTTCATACTTTAAAGCACTTTTCAGTCCAAAAAAACATATTTTAAATTGTTATTGGACAAAACCCCTTACTTGATAACTGGTGAAATTGAATAAATACATGTTAAGTGGAATGGGTGACTTGGATAAATGAAGAAATGCTCTTAGTCGAAATACTAAGAAAAAATATTTCTGAGCTCTCCAACGGGAATCGAACCCATGACCTTCCAGGTGCCGGTAGAACGCTCTAACCACTGAGCTATGGAGGACTCATGGTGAGCAAGACCAGACAACTAGGTTCATATGTGATAACATATGGCCTTGCTCACCATGAGTCCGCCACAGCTCAGTGGTTAGAGCGTCCAACCGGCACCTGGAAGGTCATGGGTTCGATTCCCGTTGGGGAGCTCAGAATTTTTTTCTGAGTATTTCGACTTGAACAAATACAGTCCAACCGGAATTTATTTTCCGCGCAACTCACAATGTTGTAGCGCAATGTTGGAATATTTATTGACATTTTGCTCAGAGCAACTTGCAATTAAATTCACTGAATTCGACTGAATTTGCTCGAGCAAATCAGTGTACATGTACGTGTTCGGCAATTATGTTGTCCTTAAATAATAATTGACTTCCAAGGAAATCACAACACTAAACAACATTGCGGGTACAATATTTGGTAGTTATTGGGGGTCGGGGGGTCTGGGGTAGTTACCCCGATCGTATAGCAAAACAAAATGGCGGGTTGCTTTCGATTTTCAGGACGGTATTTCTCTGACTTTTCTCGTCTAACATATTTAAAAGATAGACCTTTTAAGAGTTCCAATGCCAACAAACGCATAAATTCTACAATTCCTTCGTTCCTCGGTTTGAGAAATGCTTCTTTAACGAATTTACATCATGTTTCTTTATCGAAGTACATCGAGAAATTATTTGGAGATGAATCAAAGAGTTTATACAACTTCATTGAAGCACCGGGAACAGGACGGTTCCAGCAGGGAATATTTTAGGCAAACTACATTGCTCGACCGCCGAAAAGAGGAAGCGTTCAACTGATCTTTGGCGTTTGGAGACGATTCTCAAGGCATTTCAAATGGATTTTCAAGGAAAACATCGAAGTACGGTAAATGTTATTTCTAAATGTTGTTTGATTTATAACAAAAATTATTGTTTAACTGATCTTTTGATTGCAATTACAATATAAATTTAAACTTTTGTAATTTGGCACACGAAGGTGTACAATTCGATCGATCGATAGCTTAAACAGCTTTGAACCGAAAACAAATAAAATGTAAGGTATTTGAATAAGCTTAAATATTTTGGCTGTAAAACCTTTTTGCTTGTTATTGTGTAGACCTTAAGTTTATTCATATTTTCCGTGTAGAAAAGCAGGCTTCATCTGAGGCTTGTGTTTATAATAATTATTATTTCACACGTTTTCAGTCCACAAAACATGTTTTTAATTGTTATCGGACAAAACCCCTTACTTGATAACTGGTGAAATTGAATAAATACATGTTAAGTGGAATGGGTGACTTGGATAAATGAAGAAATGCTCTCAAGTCGAAATATACTCAGATAAATATTCTGAGCTCTCCAACGGAAATCGAATCCATGACCTACCAGGTGCCGGTTGGACGATCTAACCATTGAGCTATGGAGGACTCATGGCGAGCAAGGCCAGACAACTTGGTTCATATGGCCTTGCTCACCATGAGTCCGCCATAGCTCAGTGGTTAGATCGTCCAACCGGCAACTGGAAGGTCATGGGTTCGATTCCCGTTGGGGAGCTCAGAATTTTTTTCTGAATATTTCGACTTGAATAAATACAGTCCAACCGGAATTTCTTTTCCGCGCAACTCACAATGTTGTAGCGCAATGCTGGAATATTGATTGACAGTTTGCTCAGAGCAACTTGCAATTAAATTCACTGAATTTGCTCGAACAAATCAGTGTACATGTAAGTGTTCGGCAATTCTGTTGTCCTTAAATTATAAGCGACTTCCACTGAAATTGTAACTCCTATTTTACTGATATGACATCAAATAATGTTACCTTTTTATACATTTTATAATAAATACCAAAATACTTAAAGGTCGAAATATACATACCTCTTTATTCGATTTCGAGCCAAATTAGTATGAGTTATTTTAATATATTTGCCGACAAATAAAAATCGAAAATTCATATCGATTTTTAAAGAAATGAGAATCGAAAATTGGCATAAATTTGTAACATTATTATCAATTGCGGTTTCACCAGTTGGTAACACAGGCCGAGAAGAAAGAATAGGTTATGTAGAATAAGTTCGGATTACGGTTCCGATGAATGTAGTTTTTCGTAAAGAAGCAGAAAACGCTGGGAAATGAGGATTCCTAGTAAATCTAAGGTTGAGCAGAAAATCTCGCCGCAAGAAGAAGCACCGCAGTCTTCGCTTGATGAAAATTCTGTGACAGCTGGACAGCCAATTGACCGGTGTTGATGAAGTGCAACTGGGAAGTTTTGTGAGTTCTCTAGTCTGAAACGGCTTGTCGTCATATAGTTAATGTTCTCATCTATCCATGAACACATTATACTATACAAAAATCAGGAGACATTAGAGGCGTGCCGCCTTAAGATGCAGTAAAAGGTTTGTCTCTACTATTATTCCACATTGATTGTTTTATCTCTGTGCGGTGATCGTCAGGTACTACACACAAAACCCTACTGACCATGCCATACCATATTGATAGTAATTGAGAATTTTGTGTTAAACCTCGCGATTTTAGAAAAGTAAAAGTTTGCTCACCTTTTTGGTAGTAATAAAGTTATGTGTGAGAATGTTCTTGTCGAGTAAATAGAAATCACATACTAATTAAAGAGTTGTAACGTTTCAAAGATAAGCAAACTCTTTCACAGCCAAAATATGATTTTCTTTATAAACCTTGTACCACATGCTACATGTAAATGGCTCGCGAGAAAATAAAGTAAGATAAACTGGCAGTTCACTCAGTTGGAGCACTTGTCCAAATTATTTTTAAAAATGCCCGGAAATGTCACTTGATTTGATATTTTTCACGAACTACCTAACTAAAACAAAACTGGCTTTGATTGTCCGAAAAACTACTGAGACGCTGTAAAACGTAAATAACAAATCCGAGTCAAAGGCTTACATGAACAGCATCATATATTTTATTTATATATTTAGGCGACTTTGCTGGTGTTCTGAAATCAAATGAAACTCCGCGATAACGGCACGAAACGATACAAATACCAAATAAATTCTAGGGAGAAGGACCGACAAGAATTTGTAAACAACGTTACCTGTACTGTGAAGCCCCATCTCAAAACTGATCCCAAACACCCCTTCAATATGACTACTAGTAATGTACATGGAAAGAAATGATGTTTAACTTGAGTTTATGTTCACCTGGGCAAGATCGCAATTGGAAGATATTATTCAGTCAGTGATAGAAGCTACTCGGGAAAAAAATCTATATATTATCTAAAGTCGACGCTTTCGATCGTAATCGACTACCTCGGGAATTCGAAAAAATGGCCGCAGCTAGAACTAGTTGAACTTGATAACTGGTGGAATCAAATATTAAATACAGGCCAATCGTTATTTCTTTTTCGTGCAACTCACAATGCTGTGGGGCAATGTTAGAATATTGATTGAGAGTTTGCCCAGAGCAATTTGCAAATTCACTGAATTCGAATTTAACAAATCAGTATAATTGTTCAGCAATTCTGTTGTCCTTAAATTATAAGCGACTTCCAAATTGTAACTTTTATTTTACTGAGATGACATCAAATAATGTTACCTTTTATACATTTTATAATAAATACCAAATACTTAAAGGTCGAAATATACATACCTCTTTATTCGATTTCGAGCCAAATTAGTATGAGTTATTTTAATATATTTGCCGACAAATGAAAATCGAAAATTCGTACTATCACTTTTTAAATAAATGAGAATCGAAAATTGGTAATACATTTTTAACATTAACAATTGCGGTTTCACCAGTTGGCAACACACGCCGACGAAGAAAGAGTAGGTTATATAGAATAAGTTCGGATTACGGTTCCGGTGAATGTAGTTTTTCAGAAAGAAGCAGAAAACGCTGGGAAATGAGGATTCCTAGTAAATCTAAGTCAGTGCGAAGAAAAGGTTGACCAGAAAATCTCGCCGCAAGAAGAAGCACCGCAGTCTTCGCTTGATGAAAGTTTGTGACAGCTGGACAGCCAATTGACCGGTGTTGATGAAGTGCAACTGGGAAGTTTTGCGAGTTCTCTAGTCTGAAACGGCTTGTCGTCATATAGTTAATGTTCTCATCTATCCATGAACACATTATACTATACAAAAATCAGGAGACATTATAGGTGTGCCGCCTTAAGATGCAGTAGAAGGTTTGTCTCTACTATTATTCCACATTGATTGTTTTATCTCTGTGTGATCGTCAGGTACTACACACAAAACCCTACTGACCATGCCATACCATATTGATAGCAATTGAGAATTCAGTTGTGTTAAAACTTTCCATTAAAACCTCGCGCTTTTTGATAAGTAAAAGTTTCCTCATGCACCTTTGGTAGTGATAAAGTTATGTGTGAGAATTTTCTAGTCGAGTAAATTGAAATCACATACTAATTAAAGAGTTGTAAACTTTCAAAGGTTTCAAAGCCAGAATATGATTTCCTTTATAAACAATGTACCACATGCTACTTGTAAATGTAAGATAAACTGGCAGTTCAGTTGGAGCACTTGACCAAATTCTTTTTAAAATGCCCGGAAAATGTCACTTAATTGGATTTGATATTTTTCACGGGGTACCTAACTAAAACAAAATTGGCTTTGATTGTCCGAAAAATTACGGAAGCGCTGAAAAACGTAAATAAAAAAATCTGAGTCAAAGGTTTACAGGAACATCATCATATATTTTATTTATATATTTTGGCGACTTTGCTTATCTTCTGAAATAGAATAAAATCCCACATTAATTAACAGCACAAAACGATAGACACACCAAATAAATTCTAGGAAACTGCAGAGCATAGGAGTGTGGATAACATTGATACGGATTGAGAAAAGCACAACTTGATTTGTATCGTGTCAATTGAAATCAACTGTGTCTTAAAACGTGGTCTGCAATGTTAAGAAATCCCCTTTTTTTTGTAGCGAAGATTTAATTGCTGAATATAGTGAGCGCGTAATAGACCTTTCTCCAAAATGGCCGCCGAAAATTCAAAATGATTAAAATTAAACTGAGTGGAAAATCAATACCAGCACCTGAAAGACCACCTCTGGTTTGGTAATCGTACGAAGTTTCGTTAGGTTAGGTTCTACCTGAGTCGAGAAAACGGAAGTTGAAAACTGGAAAATTTAGAGACATTTGTATGACATTTGATATTTGTGGAAATTCTTGTTTCTTTCCTGTACAAAACTAGTTTCATATAATGTAGAACGATGATGAAAATCGATATTCTCAACGCCATAGGATTAAAAATCCATCTTTTTACCTTTATTCAGTAAATATTTCTCGACCGTTGACTCGAAGAATCGCACCGCGGTCCTTGAAATACATTGCCAACAGCTTTAGGCAAATGGAAAGCAGGGAAAGAAAAGACTTCCCGGGAACTCAGGACGAAGTAGCCCATGAATAGGCTCCGCGGTGGGGATGAGGTAAAAAGAAAATGGCGTACGAGCCGGGTGAAGCCTGGGGAGAGAGGGAGGGACGGCGGAGCCTATAGACATTCCTTTGAAGCCGCCATTCCGTGCACCAGATTCTGGTGCAAGCTCCAATTGGTCAGATCACTGATTGTTGACAAGTTTGATTGATATCCCGATTTCGCCGACGCGACCTCACGCGGTGGGTCATGAAATCGTATTTGCAACGAAACGGCAAACTACTCGGGTGGATCGCATCTCAAAATCGGAACGCACGTTGATTTCTATCATGAAGGAAATGGAAGAGATTGACATTGACAGTACTAAAAGCATTTGATATCGTTTTAGGTGAAGAAGAATCAGAGAAAGGGGTGTAACAAAGGTGTGAGTTAAGTATCGTGAGTTATCACAGTGAGTTAATTACATGTGAGTTACCAAATCTTGAAATTTCAATATTTGGCATGCAGAATATTGAAATTTCAATATTTGGCATGCAGAATATTGAAATTTCAATATTTGGCATGCAGAATATTGAAATTTCAAGATTTGGCATGCAGAATATTGAAATTTCAATATTTGGCATGCAGAATATTGAAATTTCAAGATTTGGCATGCAGAATATTGAAATTTCAATATTTGGCATGCAGAATATTGAAATTTCAATATTTGGCATGCAGAATATTGAAATTTCAATATTTGGCATGCAGAATATTGAAATTTCAAGATTTGGCATGCAGAATATTGAAATTTCAATATTTGGCATGCAGAATATTGAAATTTCAAGATTTGGCATGCAGAATATTGAAATTTCAATATTTGGCATGCAGAATATTGAAATTTCAAGATTTGGCATGCAGAATATTGAAATTTCAATATTTGGCATGCAGAATATGGAAATTTCAAGATTTGGCATGCAGAATATTGAAATTTCAATATTTGGCATGCAGAATATTGAAATTTCAAGATTTGGCATGCAGAATATTGAAATTTCAATATTTGGCATGCAGAATATTGAAATTTCAAGATTTGGCATGCAGAATATTGAAATTTCAATATTTGGCATGCAGAATATGGAAATTTCAAGATTTGACACGCGAAATCCCAGCCCATTTGTCGTCGGAGTACGGAATCTCAGCAGTTTTCCTTGTTTTAAACTTGGGCATTTTCCAGTCTCGTCTGTTATCGATAACCTGGATAACTGTGTAACAGTTTCTGGTAGCGAAGAAGAGTCTTGTACGACAAAAATAGTGTATCCCAAAGGAAGTGTGATGCTTTCAAAGGAGATGAAAAAGACCTATGCACAGGCATGTGCACCCAGCGCGTCCTCTATTGATGTCGTTGCAGGGAGTACTCATGTATTTTGAGTCAAATGGGATTCGAAACCAAAAGAAAGGAAATATAATGATTGATAAAAGCTGCCTGAGCCCTCAACTTATCGGTTTCTACGCTGCAAAGGATAGGCAACGACCTCTTCGTGTGTTAATTTCTTCATAATAATTATTGTTTTGTTATATAGAATGGGGTAATCTATCAGCTATTTTATCGTTTGAGCTTGGTATAGCAGTTATGTAGGGCATCTTGGATTTTTTTGCGGAGCATATAACCACCCAACTCACAAGATGACTCCAGCCAGTACACTTGTCTCAGTGCAAAACTCTTAATCAATAAACTCTTATATTTCGTTAGGGACGTGAGTAACACCACAATATAACGTCGCAGTGTGCGTTGTGTGATGTTAGTAAAGCAGGAGGTAATGGGCTCCTGCTAGCGTATAGCTACTGTTATGAGTGTTTGGTTGATTCATTCATTGATCGCTTAACCTTAAAAATGATATTCCACTGTTGGGAGAGATTGGTATACGTAGGCCAAATCTCTGATTCGTTATACACTGACACAACGAGATTCGCTCTACTCGATTCCTTCAGTCTCTATGACCTTTTGTTGGGGCACCCACGTGGCCGAGAACATGCATATATAGTACACCTGTCAAATTAATTTGGACGTCAAAGGTACACCTTCAGCACCTTTGACATACAAAATTCTCTATGGTCGAGTCAATACTCTCACTGAAACTTTCACCTCGGAAAATCCCTTTGAAAACACCCGAGAAAAGACGGGCAATTATTCGTTTTTCAATATTCTGGACACCAAATCTTGAAATTTCAAGAGTTGGCATGCAGAATTTTGAAATTTTAAAATTCTGCATGCCAAATCTTGAAATTTCAATATTCTGCATGCTAAATCTTGAAATTTCAATATTCTGCATACCAAATCTTGAAATTTCAATATTCTGCATACCAAATCGTGAAATTTCAATATTCTGCATGCCAAATATTGAAATTTCAATATTCTGCATGCCAAATATTGAAATTTCAATATTCTGCATGCCAAATATTGAAATTTCAATATTCTGCATGCCAAATATTGAAATTTCAATATTCTGCATACCAAATCTTGAAATTTCAATATTCTGCATACCAAATCTTGAAATTTCAATATTCTGCATGCCAAATCTTGAAATTTCAATATTCTGCATGCCAAATCTTGAAATTTCAATATTCTGCATGCCAAATATTGAAATTTCAATATTCTGCATGCCAAATATTGAAATTTCAATATTCTGCATGCCAAATATTGAAATTTCAATATTCTGCATGCCAAATATTGAAATTTCAATATTCTGCATACCAAATCTTGAAATTTCAATATTCTGCATACCAAATCTTGAAATTTCAATATTCTGCATGCCAAATCTTGAAATTTCAATATTCTGCATGCCAAATCTTGAAATTTCAATATTCTGCATGCCAAATATTGAAATTTCAATATTTGGTAACTCACATGTAATTAACTCACTGTGATAACTCACGATACGTAACTCGCCAAATTGGCGGACCCCAGAGAAAGAAATTAGCCTTCGCGTGGCGTGAAATCCGTTGCAGAAATCGCAAGATAACAACCTTCACGCCAATTTTTGACTGTATTTGTTCATCGATTGAGCCGAGCGAGCCGTTTTCTCCGGGAGTCTTTGTATATTTTGTGTTTCGCTTCGCCGAAAGTGTTATTCCAGCCGGCCAGTGAAGCGCTACAGATCTTAGAAACGCCTGTCATTATAATTCATTCAAAGCGGGCTGGCAGCGGCTTGTTTATACACCGAAACTGCCTCATATTTGAAAATCATACAAGGACTAAAATCCTCTCGAGCTCATGACTGTTAGAGTTGATATCCTACTAGATTTTAAACGCATGAGTTAATATGCAGAGTTTAGTCTTTTAACAGAAGTGTCAGATTCCGACGAACGTACGTGTGCGAGCTATTTACATTCCGATGCATCCAACCAAGATAATGACATCTTGTTGACAGCTCGTTGACAGGTAAATTACAAGGGGGCGGAATGGTAGCCTCCTACGCAGACATTCTTTGGGCTCGTCACGCATTCTTTCCTTCCCACGAGGAGGGGGAGGAAAGATTGCGTGACGAGCACAAAGAGCGTCTGCGTAGGAGGCTAGCGGAATGGCGGCTTCAAATGAATGTCTATAGGCTCCGTCGCCCCTTCGCTAGCAGTTTTCTTTTTACCCCATCCAGCTGAGAGAATTTATTATTCCAGTAATTAAATTTGTTTAAAAGATAAAATGCCTTCCTTACATATGTGGACCTGCTAAGGAGGCACTGCTTTTAAACTGGAATTCTGTTTCAATTTATATATGCCATTGCCCGATGTATTCTCCCCCAAATTTCATTTGCTTAATTCTTGCTCCAGACATTATGGATTTTACAATGGAATTTGACAGCCACGCCTTCTCCATGTTCCAGTACAGTCAGCATCGCAAATGTTTTCTTCAAGGTCAACGTTTCATGATGTAATAAATAGTCTTTTATTACCACGATCATTCCTGTCGTTAATATCAGGGAGACTACTGGACTCATCTTCAAGTTAGATGAATGTCAAGCCAAATGATAAATTTTCTTCACCAAACCAAAGACGGGATTGTTACATATACCTTTAGAAATTATACTTATGCCTTATGGGGGACAACCTCATACAGAGGTCATTCCACAGAATGAATATGTTTCTATCACATACGTTCTATACCTAATCCCAGATTAATAGTAGTTATTTGGTATTACCATCACACGAACAACTCTCGCCGGCGTCGATGCAAGTTTTAATTTGACCGTGGAAAATTGATTTTACATGTATTAACTCAATCAAACTTAGCTGGCGTGGTTACATTGGCTGCTATACTCTAATTGTCTCGTTAGTCGATGTTTAAGTCTACTTTTTCCGTTACTGTTAAGGTTCATCAGAGTAATAGCCTCCTGCTTAAACTTGCAGCATATCAGTGATCATGATGGATGCGGCGATTAATTTGGTCGTTCCTTTCCTTTGGGTTCACTCTGACCTTGCCTTTACCTCGTCGGCCGTGAGAGCCATAGCTACGTGCTTTATGTACGGGGGCATCTCTGCTGGGCAAAGACCATACAACTTTCCGCCAATCACGATTTTCGTTGTAACAACGGCAGTAAGACCCAGCGATATGCCAATCGCAACCATGCCATCCGCAATTTTCCTTGGTGTTTGCGTATGCAGTTTGCTTGGAGACACCTGTATCTTGTTCCACAGACTTGTAGTGGACACACGTTGGCCCTCGACAGGAACACCAAATGGGTTTGTAATGGCAATCCTTGTCGCTGTGGCAACCTTGTTTAGCCAGAGAACACTCGTATTCTGGATAAATTTCGTCCGAACGTTTGGTGTGGTCGAATTTCTGAATGTCCAGTCCTCCACGTTCTATATGGGGACAGCCATAATTCAAGAAGCCGAGGTAGTAGTACTGCAGATTTACACCTCTGACGTAGTTGGGTTCTCCTGACGGGAAACGGCTTTGTAAAATTTTCCACACCGCTCTGAAGGTGTACTGGACAGACGAGTGTGTGTCACTGGCTTCATTCATAAGTTGTTCAATCAGTTCCTTCGATCTGTCGTTTAACAGCTTGCTACGAGTTTCGCTACTTCCTCCTCTAATGATCAAACGATCACTCGTGCTCATGTCCTTTGCTGTAGATGATTCGCTTTTACTCACATTTGCACACGCACTCACGCCGATCTGTCCAACTGATGTGGGACCTGCCAAAGAGACACAGCTTCTCACCTGGAAATCTCTTTCACTGTAAGATTTAGAGCTCTGCGCAAATGACATCTGTTTCATTCTTGCTCCGCGCTTAACGGAAGTAACAACGTGGGAACCGTATTTCTCCAATATCCTGCGATAAGCACTCCAGGACCTCTGCTGCGAGGGCTCGTCAATTTTCAACGGCAATCGTTCCAAGTCTGCCAAAAATCTTTCCTTAAACTTGTAGGTTTCATCATTTAAACAGTCTTTATCCAGCAGGATCTTTTCTGTTAATGCCTCGACGATTAAAGAAATTCCACTCACCTTCGATTCCTTTGAAGTTATGCTCTGTGTAGCACTATTGAGTGTAACACTCAGAGAATAAGCTGACTGCAACGAGGCGTCCAACCCAGCTCCTGTGGCCAACTTTGAGTAAAACGCCTTGGTACTTGCGTAATATTCAAAGTGACTTTTTGTGGAGTTTAATTTTTCCTTTCTGAAGCATTGTGAAGGGAAAGACTCAAAAATGCTTGACTCGCGTTCCTTAAAGTCCTCCAGTAAGTTGGTTTTTCCAAGATTAATCACTTTTCCAAGCTCTTCCGTTTCACTGGTGGCTTGGGTTCCTCTGACATTGGGTGTGTATATGGCTGTCAGGCAAATGAACAGCATCAAGGGGACGAACATGGCTACAGAGCGTCCACGGACAAGAGGGGTAACGGAATGCAACCTACGAAAACAGAAACGTTTCAATTTAAAAAAATATATATTATGTGGGGAGGTCTGTACTGTAAATATACTATACATAGAAATGATAGAAATCCGAACTTTGGAAATGCAAGATTCCTACTGGAGGATGTAGTTAACAAATAAAAAAAACCCTCAACTGTGCTCTGGTCTGTTATAAAGCACGCAGGAAGCGGCAAGCCGAAACACGAGCCGATAGCCGAGTGTCAGTTCTCCCTAATTATTGATTTCTTTCACAAATTCGCTTTTATTTTCAAAACAAACTCGGTTAATGGCGTGAGCATTCGTGACCTCCGTGCTTATTGTACTCTCTTAAAGCACGCTGTTTTTAATGTGGCTGATAACTGTTTACAGCCCTTGTGCTTTGATTGATCGCTACTGTCATCCGATATCAGTTGATGTTGAAATAATGGTATCAAACGAATGCCCAATTATTGGTAAAAAAGTTGTGATCATCTGCCTGACATAAAAGGTTACCATAGTTACAGTATAACCTCTATAAACCACCTGTATAAACCAAAAACGATCCCGGTGACCCCCATTTTGTTATTTTTGAAAAATGATCAGCACCCTAAGATACACTTTTTGCAAAGTTTAAAAAATTATATCCAGTAGGTTCAGAGCCACTTTAATTTTTCAAAACATTTTTAGGTGACAAGAGAGAAGTAACAAGTGAAAATTGTCAAATGACAAGTGAGAGGTGACAAGTGACAGGTGACAAGTGATAAGTAACAAGTGACAAGAAACAATTGAAAATTGTCAAATGACAAGTAAAAAGTGACAAGTGGGAAGTGAAAATTGTCAAATGACAAGTGACAGGTAAAAAGTGACAAAAGTGACAAGTAACAGGTGACAAGAAACAAGTGAAAATTGTCAAATGACAAGTGACAGTTAACAAGTGACAGGAAACAAGTGTAACGTGAAAATTGTCAAGTGACAGGTGACAAAAGTGACAGGTAACAAGTGGGAAGTGAAAATTGTCAAGTGACAAAAATGACAAGCAACAAGTGAAAGTGACAGGTGACAATTGACATGTGAAAATTGTCAAATGACAAGTACGAAGTGACAGATGACAAGTAAGAATTGAAAATTGTCAAGTGCAAGTGACAAGACAAGAAACCAGTTGAAGTGAAATTGTCAAATAACAAGTAAGAAGTGACAGGTGACAAGTAAGAATTGAAAATTGTCAAGTGCAAGTGACAAGACAAGAAACCAGTTGAAATGAAATTGTCAAATGACAGGTGGCAAGTGAAAATTGTCAGTTCACAAGTGAAATGTCCCAACTAACAAGTACAAATTTTCAAGTGACGAGTGGAAACTATCAAGTGACAACTAACAGCTGACTCAGACTTTTACCAGTGGCATCTGACAATTGTACGTGTACTTAGTGTGCTCCGTCGCAAAAAGAATCGAAGTTTAACATTTTTTTCTGTGAATTATACGAGCACGCGAAAATATGGTGTTTATGACAGTTTTAAGTGGTGTCTTAAGGGACGAACCATTAGAAAAGTGATGAGGTGAGGTGGGGGACAAACCAAAACAATATTCATGCAAGGGAAAATGCCAGGGAAAACATTCATGCAAAGAGGAAGGCAAAGGTCCTACTGAAGGAAAGGTCCTATTGTGATTGTTAATTGTAAAATCTGCCAAAGTGCCTATTAAAAATATTGCTCGATCCTGGCGTTTCAAAAATTCAAAATATCGCAAACGGCAAAAATCCCACTTTTGCCGACTGCCGTTTTCCGCTTGCCGCTTATGCGTCCAAATGAGTTGTCTCGCGCTTATTGTAAACGTGAATTATTTTTGATTTTTCTGACGGATTTGTTTAACGAGTCAAGGAAAAGTGAAGAGAATCAACTGCAAGCTGACGTTTGCCGTTTGGATATTATATAAAACTGCTTCTTGGCACCAACATGTGTACAACATTCGATATGAATTGCTGTTAAGGTCGCGCAGGACCCTTGCTCTCATTATGTATGTATTTATTTAAAGAGTATGCACGAACCGTGACGACTGATGCCGACCGTACGCGAAATATTCATGAGAAAGTGTTTTTATAACGTTATTTATAATCGATTCAAAAAAATTTGTTTTCGGCGTATTGGTAATTAAAAAGTTATTGTTCTTAGTTTTTCGGCACGTGCAATTCAATGTCCCGAGTTATCATAATTAGATTCATAACTTTTGTTGTCATACACTGTGTTGACGCGGTTAGTCTTCGGAAGGGGCAAAACCTGCAATTTTGTGTCCAAGCTTTCGTCGCGGATATAGAATTTCAGGAATTGATACACGAGGAAGGTAAACTTACTGTACTGTATTGTGATGTGACAGAAGCGGAATTGCAAAAAAGTCTTTCAAAAAGAAGATAGTCTAATTTCTAGTCTATTTTTCACAATTTTACTCCTTTGGAAGCCAATAACTTTCAACGAATCTTGAAATTGCAAAATCTGCTTCTGTCACATCACAAAAGAGGTTATGATTTGCCACCAGGTAATACAATCATTTAGTTTAGAACGCTTCTCAAGCTGAAAGCTTGGACACAAAAATTGCTTTTCCGAAATTCTAAATTTAGTAGCTTAAAATATCACCGTAAATTGCGATGTGCCAGGTTTGCAAACCGAGCAGGACCCTTGATCATGAATAAATTCATAAGCCAAATTTCAGTGGTAGGTGTTATCTTCTAAAGCCTCTGCATTTTGAAAGTCGATTCCGCTGAAATTTAATGGGGATATTGGCAGATGATAGAATTACATCATGCTTGTCGTTTAGAGATTTCCTTAGCAACATTTTTGTGGTTCCTTGTAGTTTAGGTTCTCCCCCCTTAAGGTCGCATGAATTGAACAAACACTACAAACTTTGATGCCCACTGGAGTCCAGGAACCAAAGTTATGGAGGTTTGGAGATTTCCTTAGCAACATTTTTGTGGTTCCTTGTAGTTTAGGTTCTCCCCCCTTAAAAAGTGTATAGGGTAAAGAAAACAATCAGTACATATCCATTAACGGACGGGGGGGGGGGGGAATGGGTCGTGAAAAAAGTAGTTGTTTAGTGTACTAAGGCTGGGATATATGTATCAAGTTTTATTTGTATCAAGTTAACAAAACCTCATTTTATACTTGATAGAGATCGATTTTTTGACAAAATATCTCGTGGAGAATGCTGAAAATAGCATTTCCGAGCCTCTAGATTTCAAACTTTTCTGGCGGGGCATGCCCCCACACACCCCTAGGGGCTCGCGCCTCCAGCGCTCGCTCCCTGGTTTCATTTGGGCAAATTACGTTCAGCACCCCAACACGATTGTTCCTGTACGCCGATGAGATGATAAATAACAATACATGACATTTGATTTTAACCATTCTTAATACTTTTTTTAAATACAATGATCAAAAATGGTCTTTAAGTATTAAACCTTCGAAGTACGACAATTTTGGGGGTGAAATAGTCTAGTAAAAATGACAAACAAAGCAATATTTGTCTCAAAAAAATCTTGCACAAACAATGGGTGAAAATTCGTGCAAACCGAAAATCTCCCCCCGCCCCACCCCCCCCCCCCCCCCCCCCCCCACCCCAATCACTTTTCTAATGGTCCATCTCTTAGTAAAAGTTAAGGCCATCGAATATTAATACTTAAATTATTCAACTGGTCAACGAACCATCAGGTCAGTTTTATTTTCTTCCGTCTTTTCCGGCCTTTTGTCATGTTTTGAACCATTTTATCACCGAATTTTCTAACTTGCCGCATACATGTACTGTGTAAATAGAAGATATTTTTGGGTTGAAAAAGTTCCACTGATTTTGAAATTTTAAATATCTTAATATATTCATAAGTTTTCATTTACATCCTTTTACGGCTTTTATCGTTTTTAGCATTTTCATCACTTAAATCTTATATATTTGTGCTAATTTTTGTAGTTTTATTTGAACTTGAAAATGTTTTCGGAGAAATTGAGAACTATGAGAGATCGAAACATACTAAATTTGTATCGTTGATTTTGATCACTAAAATTCTTAATGCGTGGTTATCAGTTGTACTACAAGTCGGTTTTTGAATAAAACAGCAAGACAAGGCCATTCGAATCACAAACCTATGATATACCTATATATTTGTTTTCGAATTCCAGTTAGTTCGTAATAACAACTTGTCATAAGTGATATTGATATTAACACTAGACCTACAAATGTGCTTTTCATTGAAAAAGGCACCACTCGAAAGCACTGCATTATTATCACTGTAGAATAATATTTGGACTATAAAATTATCAGTTTAGAAGCTGAGCTTAACCCCTTTAAAGCAAACCTATTTTAAAATTGGCTCGATTACCAGCCGCTGAAATTGAGAAAGAAAAACATAATGTTCTTTTATTCCTACTGACCTTCGTTTTGTGGACTCTTCTGATGATGTCTTCTACTCCGTGTTTCGCGTTATGTGCAAGTTATGATACGAACATCGCGTTTTGCTTTCAACCGCGAACACGGCTGCCTTAATTTGGAATTCTTATCTCAGGAATTGTTAACAAGTGAGCTACTTTGTGTAAGAAGCGGATAGGTTCTTTTATAAGTAAGGTGGGAATGGATGAAAGAGGGGGCGGTCCAGAGACTGGACAGTTTAATAGGCAACCTGAAATTCCATTATTCTGTAATTCATATCAGCGCATCAGTTTTCACTGGTACTAGTAAAAGTATTACTTGTGAAAAGGAATTTGCCATTTTTTATTATTTTTTTATTTCGATTCGAACTAATCTTTTTTACTTATTCTCGTGTGATGTAAGGTCATGCATGTAAACCCGAAAAAAGTAAGATACACCAATCAAAAAAGGACTACACTATCAAACAACATTTTTCGTTAATATGGTCATCACACGCCTGACTGAATTTGTCATTTTCATTATGTTTGTTGCTGCCTTAGCTTTGAATTGTTCTTCAGTAAGTTCATTTTTTTCCTTTACCCATTCTCGTGTGATATAAGCAAGTGAAAGCGTACGTCAATCACAAAAAGGACAGGTTGTCAAATCTTATGGTTATTCCTGGTTACGAAAAAAATTATTATTGATACATTAAAGCATGTAGAATTTCGAACACGTTTTTATTTAATTTCGGGCGTTTTATATATTGCGATTTCGTACAAAATGTTGGATATGTAATGTCAGAAAGGATGTTTGAATTTAACCTTTAAAGGTTGACAAGATGAATAAAATTCCACACTTTAAAGTAACGGTGTTGATCTATCGGATCGGCAAATGGAGCCTTTGACTAAATGTTTGTGTCGATGGCTTCTTGTTTTCTACTCAAACCTCTACCTTATGTGTATCTCGTAAATGATTTTACAAGCCAATATAGGCCAATTGGTATTTATTTCCTTCATAGCCGATAATTTTAAACTTGCATCTGTAATATAGACATTCACATCTTTGTCAATGTTCGGCTTTGTAAAATTTTCGGAGGACCGGAATTAGGTTAGACTGCAAAACTTTCCGTATTTTCAAAAGGGCTATCACATCAAATTAGAAGGAATAAAGTTATTGTTAGCACACTATAAATTTGTTGTTGTTTGTGTGGCGGCCGTTTTGAATTTTTAATAAGCGGACGACTGTACGAGCTCTCGAACCGAGAAATCTTCGGAAAGCTTGTCAGGACTTGTCACTTTATTATTCTCGGCGCGCGATTCCCGAAGATTTCCTAATTTTTTCGGCCGTCCCAGCCCGTTACGTCCCAGACCTCGCATAGCCCCTCGCATAGCCGACCACTGGTTAAAAATGAAAAAGACTAGCTTCGTGAAACTTGTTTTAAATCGAATGAATGAATGAGCAGTAGGGATGTTGCAAATAGAAAACCGCGTGCAGTATAAAATCATTCTTATTTCAAACTAGATAAAAGCGTTTTAAATTAAAATTATTCCTAATAATTGCGTTAGATAGATAGATAGATAGATAGACAGATAGACTTAATTTAACGTGGACAATACTATAGGTAAAGACACAAGCTAATTTACAGGTAATGCCACGATTTAAAAAATTATAAAGTATAAAAATTAATATATATACACAGTTAAATTGATTAAAAAGACAAACTTAAGATAATGTGGTGTAATTAAAATATTTTATTAAAAACCTGAGATAATATTGCAATGGACATGTTCTGCTACTGATCTTGAAGGTCTATATCTACATGTATAAGTCCTTTCCTGAATGCTTTGTAGTTTGTTGCCGTTTTCGCAGTTTGAATCAGCAGGAAAACATAAATTTATTTCGCTTACTTTGCTTGTTCCAACAGTTTCTGACAATGGAACTCAAGTAGGATTGGCAATTACTGTTCTGCAGGTGAGTGCAACTTCCCTTTTTCGAAAAATGTTTTAGTCCTTTAGAACTAATGGCGTGGCCAAAAAATAAATCGTAATTGCTCCTGGCAACCCGAGGAACTCTTCCCTCACATCACCCTGGTCGATCCGGCCAGCTATATCAACGCTTGTCTCAGATTTAGAGCTTGGAAACGGACCCTAACTCACGACAATTCAATTTTCCAAAATTGTAAAGTCTTAACTTTGTGCTAAAACACGTTATGAAGTTCACCTGAAACAATATGTAAGTGACTCCCGCAATATACTTTGTGTTTGGTTATTACGTTTACGTCCCATGTCTCGCGCACTCTGTTGTGTGTTTGATTATTACGTCTGGTGTCTCGCGCATTCAGTTTTTAGGCTTGATTATTACGTTTGGTGTCTCGGGCACTCTGTTTTTCTGTTTGATTATTACGTCTGGTGTCTCGCGGCTCTGTTTTTCTGTTTGATTATTACGTCTGGTGTCTCGCGCACTCTGTTTTTCTGTTTGATTATTACGTCTGGTTTCTCGCGCACTCTGTGTTTCTGTTTGATTATTACGTCTGGTGTCTCGCGCATTCAGTTTTTAGGATTGATTATTACGTCTGGTGTCTCGCGCACTCTGTTTGTCTGTTTGATTATTACGTCTGGTGTCTCGCGCATTCAGTTTTTAGGATTGATTATTACGTCTGGTGTCTCGCGCACTCTGTGTTTCTGTTTGATTATTACGTCTGGTGTCTCGCGCATTCAGTTTTAAGGATTAATTACTACGCCTGTTGTCTCGCGCATTCAGTTTTTAGGATTGATTATTACGTCTGGTGTCTCGCGCACTCTGTTTTTCTGTTTTATTATTACGTCTGGTGTCTCGCGCACTCTGTTTTTCTGTTTGATTATTACGTCTGGTGTCTCGCGCACTCTGTTTTTCTGTTTGATTATTTCGTCTTGTGTCTCGCGCACTCTGTTTTTCTGTTTGATTATTACGTCTGGTGTCTCGCGCACTCTGTTTTTCTGTTTGATTATTACGTCTGGTGTCTCGCACATTCAGTTTTTAGGATTGATTATTACGTCTGGTTTCTCGCGCACTCTGTGTTTCTGTTTGATTATTTCGTCTGTTGTCTCGCGCATTCAGTTTTTAGGATTGATTATTAAGTCTGGTGTCTCGCGCATTCAGTTTTTAGGCTTGATTATTACGTTTGGTGTCTCGGGCACTCTGTTTTTCTGTTTGATTATTACGTCTAGTGTCTCGCGGCTCTGTTTTTCTGTTTGATTATTACGTCTGGTTTCTCGCGCACTCTGTGTTTCTGTTTGATTATTACGTCTGGTGTCTCGCGCACTCTGTTTTTCTGTTTGATTATTACGTCTGGTGTCTCGCGCATTCAGTTTTTTAGGATTGATTATTACGTCTGGTGTCTCGCGCACTCTGTGTTTCTGTTTGATTATTACGTCTGGTGTCTCGCGCATTCAGTTTTAAGGATTGATTATTACGTCTGTTGTCTCGCGCATTCAGTTTTTAGGATTGGTTATTACGTCTGGTGTCTCGCGCACTCTGTTTTTCTGTTTTATTATTACGTCTGGTGTCTCGCGCACTCTGTTTTTCTGTTTGATTATTACGTCTGGTGTCTCGCGCACTCTGTTTTTCTGTTTGATTATTTCGTCTTGTGTCTCGCGCACTCTGTTTTCTGTTTGATTATTACGTCTGGTGTCTCGCGCACTCTGTTTTTCTGTTTGATTATTACGTCTGGTGTCTCGCACATTCAGTTTTTAGGATTGATTAAAGCACCTAAAAAATAAATGGGCCAAATATTTCTCAATTGATTTTCATTCTACTTACATTAGGGTAACGTCCTGACACAAGTATCAATTTTAAGCCAATTGGGCAGTTAAAAAATATGAACTTCTAAAAATTTGGCAATTTTTGGGTAGTGGTTTTCTCTTCAAAATTTGGCCAAAACTCGTCCCAGACCCCACACTGCGAAAACCTTTTGTGCCGAATCCGCACATATGAACTGAAAGAGTATTTATAGTAGAAACACACCATACAATTAATTAGTCAATAGGTTTTGTTTGTTTGGTTTTATACTAATCCAAACTTGCCCCTTCAAAACAGGATTTTCAATGATTCGGAGGCGCCAAATGGACCCCCCCTGAAACTTTTTAAATAAAAAGTCAAAAAAACAAACCAAAGTGGCTTTTGGAATATCTCATCCAAGGCCAACTTCTTTACCAAGTTTCATCAAAATCGTTGACCCCATTTCCAACACCTGGAACACTTTCTCAGACAATGACTCTTAAACCTTCGAAGTACGACAATTTTGGGGGTGAAATAGTCTAGTAAAATGACAAACAAAGCAATATTTGTCTCAAAAAATCTTGCACAAAACAATGGGTTGAAAATTCGTGCAAAACCGAAAATCTCCCCCCCCCCCCCCCCCCCCCCCCCCCCCCCACCCCAATCACTTTTCTAATGGTCCATCTCTTAGTAAAAGTTAAGGCCATCGAATATTAATACTTAAATTATTCAACTGGTCAACGAACCATCAGGTCATTTTATTTTCTTCCGTCTTTTCCGGCCTTTTGTCATGTTTTGGACCATTTTATCACCGAATTTTCTAACTTGGCCACATACATGTACTGTGTAAATAGAAGATATTTTTGGGTTGAAAAAGTTCCACTGATTTTGAAATTTTAAATATCTTAATATATTCATAAGTTTTCATTTACATCCTTTTACGGCTTTATATCGTTTTTAGCATTTTCATCACTTAAATCTTATATATTTGTGCTAATTTTTGTAGTTTTATTTGAACTTGAAAATGTTTTCGGAGAAATTGAGAACTATGAGAGATCGAAACATACTAAATTGTATCGTTGATTTTTATCACTAAAATTCTTAATGCGTGGTTATCAGTTGTACTACAAGTCGGTTTTTGAATAAAACAGCAAGACAAGGCCATTCGAATCACAAACCTATGATTATACCTATATATTTTGTTTTCGAATTCCAGTTAGTTCGTAATAACAACTTGTCATAAGTGATATTGATATTAACACTAGACCTACAAATGTGCTTTTCATTGAAAAAGGCACCACTCGAAAGCACTGCATTATTATCACTGTAGAATAATATTTGGACTATAAAATTATCAGTTTAGAAGCTGAGCTTAACCCCTTTAAAGCAAACCTATTTTAAAATTGGCTCGATTACCAGCCGCTGAAATTGAGAAAGAAAAACATAATGTTCTTTTATTCCTACTGACCTTCGTTTTGTGGACTCTTCTGATGATGTCTTCTACTCCGTGTTTCGCGTTATGTGCAAGTTATGATACGAACATCGCGTTTTGCTTTCAACCGCGAACACGGCTGCCTTAATTTGGAATTCTTATCTCAGGAATTGTTAACAAGTGAGCTACTTTGTGTAAGAAGCGGATAGGTTCTTTTATAAGTAAGGTGGGAATGGATGAAAGAGGGGGCGGTCCAGAGACTGGACAGTTTAATAGGCAACCTGAAATTCCATTATTCTGTAATTCATATCAGCGCATCAGTTTTCACTGGTACTAGTAAAAGTATTACTTGTGAAAAGGAATTTGCCATTTTTTATTATTTTTTTATTTCGATTCGAACTAATCTTTTTTACTTATTCTCGTGTGATGTAAGGTCATGCATGTAAACCCGAAAAAAGTAAGATACACCATCAAAAAAGGACTACACTATCAAACAACATTTTCAGTTAATATGGTCATCACACGCCTGACTGAATTTGTCATTTTCATTATGTTTGTTGCTGCCTTAGCTTTGAATTGTTCTTCAGTAAGTTCATTTTTTTCCTTTACCCATTCTCGTGTGATATAAGCAAGTGAAAGCGTACGTCAATCACAAAAAGGACAGGTTGTCAAATCTTATGGTTATTCCTGGTTACGAAAAAAATTATTATTGATACATTAAAAGCATGTAGAATTTCGAACACGTTTTTATTTAATTTCGGGCGTTTTATATATTGCGATTTCGTACAAAATGTTGGATATGTAATGTCAGAAAGGATGTTTGAATTTAACCTTTAAAGGTTGACAAGATGAATAAAATTCCACACTTTAAAGTAACGGTGTTGATCTATCGGATCGGCAAATGGAGCCTTTGACTAAATGTTTGTGTCGATGGCTTCTTGTTTTCTACTCAAACCTCTACCTTATGTGTATCTCGTAAATGATTTTACAAGCCAATATAGGCCAATTGGTATTTATTTCCTTCATAGCCGATAATTTTAAACTTGCATCTGTAATATAGACATTCACATCTTTGTCAAAGTTCGACTATGTAAAATTTTCGGAGGGACCGGAATTAGGTTAGACTGCAAAACTTTCCGTATTTTCAAAAGGGCTATCACATCAAATTAGAAGGAATAAAGTTTATTGTTAGCACACTATAAATTTGTTGTTGTTTGTGTGGCGGCCGTTTTGAATTTTTAATAAGCGGACGACTGTACGAGCTCTCGAACCGAGAAAATCTTCAGAAAGCTTGTCAGGACTTGTCACTTTATTATTCTCGGCGCGCGATTCCCGAAGATTTCCTAATTTTTTCGGCCGTCCCAGCCCGTTACGTCCCAGACCTCGCATAGCCCCTCGCATAGCCGACCACTGGTTAAAAATGAAAAAGACTAGCTTCGTGAAACTTGTTTTAAATCGAATGAATGAATGAGCAGTAGGGATGTTGCAAATAGAAAACCGCGTGCAGTATAAAATCATTCTTATTTCAAACTAGATAAAAGCGTTTTAAATTAAAATTATTCCTAATAATTGCGTTAGATAGATAGATAGATAGATAGATAGATAGATAGATAGATAGATAGATAGATAGATAGATAGATAGATAGATAGATAGATAGATAGACAGATAGACTTAATTTAACGTGGACAATACTATAGGTAAAGACACAAGCTAATTTACAGGTAATGCCACGATTTAAAAAATTATAAAGTATAAAAATTAATATATATACACAGTTAAATTGATTAAAAAGACAAACTTAAGATAATGTGGTGTAATTAAAATATTTTATTAAAAACCTGAGATAATATTGCAATGGACATGTTCTGCTACTGATCTTGAAGGTCTATATCTACATGTATAAGTCCTTTCCTGAATGCTTTGTAGTTTGTTGCCGTTTTCGCAGTTTGAATCAGCAGGAAAACATAAATTTATTTCGCTTACTTTGCTTGTTCCAACAGTTTTCTGACAATGGAACTCAAGTAGGATTGGCAATTACTGTTCTGCAAGGTGAGTGCAACTTCCCTTTTTCGAAAAAATGTTTTAGTCCTTTAGAACTAATGGCGTGGCCAAAAAATAAATCGTAATTGCTCCTGGCAACCCGAGGAACTCTTCCCTCACATCACCCTGGTCGATCCGGCCAGCTATATCAACGCTTGTCTCAGATTTAGAGCTTGGAAACGGACCCTAACTCACGACAATTCAATTTTCCAAAATTGTAAAGTCTTAACTTTGTGCTAAAAACACGTTATGAAGTTCACCTGAAACAATATGTAAGTGACTCCCGCAATATACTTTGTGTTTGGTTATTACGTTACGTCCCATGTCTCGCGCACTCTGTTGTGTGTTTGATTATTACGTCTGGTGTCTCGCGCATTCAGTTTTAGGCTTGATTATTACGTTTTGGTGTCTTCGCGGCACTTTGTTTTTCTGTTTGATTATTACGTCTGGTGTCTCGCGGCTCTGTTTTTCTGTTTGATTATTACGTCTGGTGTCTCGCGCACTCTGTTTTTCTGTTTGATTATTACGTCTGGTTTCTCGCGCACCTCTGTGTTTCTGTTTGATTATTACGTCTGTTGTCTCGCGCATTCAGTTTTTAGGATTGATTATTAAGTCTGGTGTCTCGCGCATTCAGTTTTAGGCTTGATTATTACGTTTGGTGTCTCGGGCACTCTGTTTTTTCTGTTTGATTATTACGTCTGGTGTCTCGCGGCTCTGTTTTTTCTGTTTGATTATTACGTCTGGTTTCTCGCGCACTCTGTGTTTCTGTTTGATTATTTCGTCTGTTGTCTCGCGCATTCAGTTTTTAGGATTGATTATTAAGTCTGGTGTCTCGCGCATTTCAGTTTTTAGGCTTGATTATTACGTTTGGTGTCTCGGGCACTCTGTTTTTCTGTTTGATTATTACGTCTGGTGTCGTCGCGGCTCTGGTTTTTCTGTTTGATTTATTACGTCTGGTTTCTCGCGCACTCTGTGTTTCTGTTTGATTATTACGTCTGGTGTCTCGCGCATTCAGTTTTTAGGATTGATTATTACGTCTGGTGTCTCGCGCACTCTGTTTTTCTGTTTGATTATTACGTCTGGTGTCTCGCGCATTCAGTTTTTAGGATTGATTATTACCTCTGGTGTCTCGCGCACTCTGTGTTTCTGTTTGATTATTACGTCTGGTGTCTCGCGCATTCAGTTTTAAGGATTGATTATTACGTCTGTTGTCTCGCGCATTCAGTTTTTAGGATTGGTTATTACGTCTGGTGTCTCGCGCACTCTGTTTTTCTGTTTTATTATTACGTCTGGTGTCTCGCGCACTCTGTTTTTTCTGTTTGATTATTACGTCTGGTGTCTCGCGCACTCTGTTTTTCTGTTTGATTATTTCGTCTTGTGTCTCGCGCACTCTGTTTTTTCTGTTTGATTATTACGTCTGGTGTCTCGCACATTCAGTTTTTAGGATTGATTATTACGTCTGGTTTCTCGCGCACTCTGTGTTTCTGTTTGATTATTACGTCTGTTGTCTCGCGCATTCAGTTTTTTAGGATTGGTTATTACGTCTGGTGTCTCGCGCACTTTGTTTTTCTGTTTGATTATTACGTCTGGTGTCTCGCACATTCAGTTTTAGGATTGATTATTACGTCTGGTTTCTCGCGCATTCTGTGTTTCTGTTTGATTATTACGTCTGGTGTCTCGCGCATTCAGTTTTAGGATTGATTATTACGTCTGGTGTCTCGCGCATTCAGTTTTTAGGATTGTTTATTAACGTCTGTTGTCTCGCGCATTCAATTTTTAGGATTGGTTATTACGTCTGGTGTCTCGCGCACTCTGTTTTTCTGTTTTATTATTACGTCTGGTGTCTCGGGCACTCTGTTTTTCTGTTTGATTATTACGTCTGGTGTCTCGCGGCTCTGTTTTTTTGTTTGATTATTACGTCTGGTGTCTCGCGCACTCTGTTTTTCTCTTTGATTATTACGTCTGGTTTCTCGCGCACTCTGTTTTTCTGTTTGATTATTACGTCTGGTGTCTCGCGCATTCAGTTTTTAGGATTGATTATTACGTCTGGTGTCTCGCGCACTCTGTTTTTTCTGTTTGATTATTACGTCTGGTGTCTCGCGCATTCAGTTTTTTTAGGATTGATTATTACGTCTGGTGTCTCGCGGACTCTGTTTTTCTGTTTGATTATTACGTCTGGTGTCTCGCGCATTCAGTTTTAAGGATTGATTATTACGTCTGTGTCTCGCGCATTCAGTTTTTAGGATTGGTTATTACGTCTGGTGTCTCGCGCACTCTGTTGTTCTGTTTTATTATTACGTCTGGTGTCTCGCGCACTCTGTTTTTCTGTTTGATTATTACGTCTGGTGTCTCGCGCATTCAGTTTTTAGGATTGATTATTACGTCTGGTGTCTCGCGCACTCTGTTTTTCTGTTTGATTATTACGTCTGGTGTCTCGCGCATTCAGTTTTTTTAGGATTGATTATTACGTCTGGTGTCTCGCGCACTCTGTGTTTCTGTTTGATTATTACGTCTGGTGTCTCGCGCATTCAGTTTTAAGGATTGATTATTACGTCTGTTGTCTCGCGCATTCAGTTTTTAGGATTGGTTATTACGTCTGGTGTCTCGCGCACTCTGTTTTTTCTGTTTTATTATTACGTCTGGTGTCTCGCGCTCTCTGTTTTTCTGTTGATTATTACGTCTGGTGTCTCGCGCACTCTGTTTTTCTGTTTGATTATTTCGTCTTGTGTCTCGCGCACTCTGTTTTTCTGTTTGATTATTACGTCTGGTGTCTCGCGCACTCTGTTTTTCTGTTTGATTATTACGTCTGGTGTCTCGCACATTCAGTTTTTAGGATTGATTATTACGTCTGGTTTCTCGCACACTCTGTGTTTCTGTTTGATTATTACGTCTGTTGTCTCGCGCATTCAGTTTTTAGGATTGGTTATTACGTCTGGTGTCTCGCGCACTCTGTTTTTCTGTTTTATTATTACGTCTGGTGTCTCGCGCACTCTGTTTTTCTGTTTGATTATTACGTCTGGTGTCTCGCGCACTCTGTTTTTCTATTTGATTATTACGTTTGGTGTCTCGCGCACTCTGTTTTTCTGTTTGATTATTACGTCTGGTGTCTCGCGCATTCAGTTTTTAGGATTGATTATTACGTCTGGTGTCTCGCGCATTCAGTTTTTAGGATTGTTTATTAACGTCTGTTGTCTCGCGCATTCAGTTTTTAGGATTGGTTATTACGTCTGGTGTCTCGCGCACTCTGTTTTTCTGTTTTATTATTACGTCAGGTGTCTCGCGCACTCTGTTTTTCTGTTTGATTATTACGTCTGGTGTCTCGCGCACTCTGTTTTTCTGTTTGATTATTTCGTCTTGTGTCTCGTGCATTCAGTTTGTAGGATTGATTATTACGTCTTTTGTCTCGCGCATTCAGTTTTAAGGATTGATTATTACGTCTGTTGTCTCGCGCATTCAGTTTTCAGGATTGGTTATTACGTCTGGTGTCTCGCGCACTCTGTTTTTCTGTTTTATTATTACGTCTGGTGTCTCGCGCACTCTGTTTTTCTGTTTGATTATTACGTCTGGTGTCTCGCGCACTCTGTTTTTTCTGTTTGAATATTTCGTCTTGTGTCTCGCGCACTCTGTTTTTCTGTTTGATTATTACGTCTGGTGTCTCGCGCATTCAGTTTTTAGGATTGATTATTACGTCTGGTTTCTCGCGCACTCTGTGTTTCTGTTTGATTATTACGTCTGGTGTCTCGCGCATTCAGTTTTTAGGATTGCTCGTCACGCAATCTTCGTGGGGGAGGAAAGATTTCGTGACGAGCACAAAGAGCGTCTGCGTAGGAGGCTAGCGGAATGGCGGCTTCAAGTGAATGTCTATAGGCTCCGTCGCCCCTTCGATAGTAGGGGCCGCGGAGCCTATTGACAGGCTAAGGACGAAGCTGAGAGAATTTATTATTCCAGTAATTAAATTTGTTTAAAAGATAAAATGCCATATGTGGACCTGCTAAGGAGGCACTGCTTTTAAACTGGAATTCTGTTTCAATTTATATACGCCATTGCCCGATCTATTCTCCCCCAAATTTCATTTGCTTAATTCTTGCTCCAGACATTATGGATTTTACAATGGAATTTGACAGCCACGCCTTCTCCATGTTCCAGTACAGTCAGCATCGCAAATGTTTTCTTCAAGGTCAACGTTTCATGATGTAATAAATAGTCTTTTATTACCACGATCATTCCTGTCGTTAATATCAGGGAGACTACTGGACTCATCTTCAAGTTAGATGAATGTCAAGCCAAATGATAAATTTTCTTCACCAAACCAAAGACGGGATTGTTACATATACCTTTAGAAATTATACTTGTGCCTTATGGGGGATAACCTCATACAGAGGTCATTCCACATAATGAATATGTTTCTATCACATACGTTCTATACCTAATCCCAGATTAATAGTAGTTATTTGGCATTACCATCACACGAACAACTCTCGCCGGCGTTGATGCAATTTTTAATTTGACCGTGGAAAATTGATTTTACATGTATTAACTCAATCAAACTTAGCTGGCGTGGTTACATTGGTTGCTATACTCTAATTGTCTCGTTAGTCGATGTTTAAGTCTACTTTTTCCGTTACTGTTAAGGTTCATCAGAGTAATAGCCTCCTGCTTAAACTTGCAGCATATCAGTGATCATGATGGATGCGGCGATTAATTTGGTCGTTCCTTTCCTTTGGGTTCACTCTGACCTTGCCTTTACCTCGTCGGCGGTGAGAGCCATAGCTACGTGCTTTATGTACGGGGGCATCTCTGCTGGGCAAAGACCATACAACTTTCCGCCAATCACGATTTTCGTTGTAACAAGCGCAGTAAGACCCAGCGATATACCAATCGCAACCATGCCATCCGCGATCTTCCTTGGTGTTTGCGTATGCAGTTTGCTTGGAGACACCTGTATCTTGTTCCACAGACTTGTAGTGGACACACGTTGGCCCTCGACAGGAACACCAAATGGGTTTGTAATGGCAATCCTTGTCGCTGTGGCAACCTTGTTTAGCCAGAGAACACTCGTATTCTGGATAAATTTCGTCCGAACGTTTGGTGTGGTCGAATTTCTGAATGTCCAGTCCTCCACGTTCTATATGGGGACAGCCATAATTCAAGAAGCCGAGGTAGTAGTACTGCAGATTTACACCTCTGACGTAGTTGGGTTCTCCTGACGGGAAACGGCTTTGTAAAATTTTTCCACACCGCTCTGAGGTGTACTGGACAGACGAGTGTGTGTCACTGGCTTCATTCATAAGTTGTTCAATCAGTTCCTTCGATCTGTCGTTTAACAGCTTGCTACGAGTTTCCCTACTTCCTCCTCTAATGATCAAACGATCACTCGTGCTCATGTCCTTTGCTGTAGATGATTCGCTTTTACTCACATTTGCACACGCACTCACGCCGATCTGTCCAACTGATGTGGGACCTGCCAAAGAGACACAGCTTCTCACCTGGAAATCTCTTTCACTGTAAGATTTAGAGCTCTGTGCAAATGACATCTGTTTCATTCTTGCTCCGCGCTTAACGGAAGTAACAACGTGGGAACCGTATTTCTCCAATATCCTGCGATAAAGCACTCCAGGACCTCTGCTGTGAGGGCTCGTCAATTTTCAACGGCAATCGTTCCAAAGTCTGCCAAAAATCTTTCCTTAAACTTGTAGGTTTCATCATTTAAACAGTCTTTATCCAGCAGGATCTTTTCTGTTAATGCCTCGACGATTAAAGAAATTCCACTCACCTTCGATTCCTTTGAAGTTATGCTCTGTGTAGCACTATTGAGTGTAACACTCAGAGAATAAGCTGACTGCAACGAGGCGTCCAACCCAGCTCCTGTGGCCAATTTTGAGTAAAACGCTTTGGTACTTGCGTAATATTCAAAGTGACTTTTTGTGGAGTTTAATTTTCCTTTCTGAAGCATTGTGAAGGGAAAGACTCAAAAATGGTCGACTCGCGTTCCTTAAAGTCCTCCAGTAAGTTGGTTTTTGCAAGATTAATCACTTTACCAAGCTCTTCCGTTTCACTGGTGGCTTGGGTTCCTCTGACATTGGGTGTGTATATGGCTGTCAGGCAAATGAACAGCATCAAGGGGACGAACATGGTAACAGAGCGTCCACGGACAAGAGGGGTAACGGAATGCAACCTACGAAAACAGAAACGTTTTCAATTGTTTTTTTTAAATACATTATGTGGGGAGGTCTATACTATAAATATACTATACATGGAAATGATAGAAATCCGAACTATGGAGATGCAAGATTCCTACTGGAGGATGTAATTAACAAATAAAAAACCTCAACTGTGCTCTGGTCTGTTATAAAGCACGCAGGAAGCGGCAAGCCGAAACACGAGCCGATAGCCGAGTGTTTCTCCCTACTTATTGATTTTCTTCACAAATTTGCCTTTATTTTCAAAACAAACTCGGTGGATGGCGTGAGCATTCGTGAGCTCCGTTCTTAATTGTACTCTCATAAAGCACGCTGTTTTAAATGTGGCTGATAACTGTTTTACAGCCCTTGTGCTTTGATTGATCGCTACTGCCATCCGATATCAGATGATGTTAAAATAATGGTATCAAACGAATGCCCAATTATTGGTAAAAAAGTTATGATCATCTGCTTGACATAAAAGGTTACCATAGTTACAGTATAACCCTCTATAAACCACCTCTATAAACCAAAAACGAGCCCGGTGACCCCATTTTGTTATTTTTGAAAAATGATCAGCACCCTAAGATACACTTTTTGCAAAGTTTAAAAAAATTATATCCAGTAGATTCAGAGCCACTTTAATTTTTCAAAACATTTTTAGGTGACAAGTGAGAAGTAACAAGTGAAAATTGTCAAATGACAAGTAAAAAGTGACAGGAAAAAAAGTGACAAAAATGACAAGTAACAGGCGACAAGAAACAAGTGAAAATTGTCAAATGACAAGTGACAATTAACAAGTGACAGGAAACAAGTGGAACGTGAAAATGTTCAAGTGACAGGTGACAAAAGTGACAGGTAACAAGTGGGAAGTGAAAATTGTCAAGTGAGAGGTGACAACAGTGACAGGTAACAAGTGGGAAAGGAAAATTGTCAAGTGACAAAAATGACAAGCAACGAGTGAACGTAACAGGTGACAATTGACAAGTGAAAATTGTCAAATGACAAGTACGAAGTGACAGATGACAAGTAAGAATTCAAAATTGTCAAGTGACAAGAAACAAGTGAAAAATGATCATTGTCAAGTGACAAACAACAATTGAAAATTGTCAAGTGCAAGTGACAAGACAAGAAATCAGTTGAAGTGAAATTGTCAAATGACAAGTATGAAGTGCCAGGTGACAAGTAAGAATTGAAAATTGTCAAGTGACAAGAAACAAGTCAAAAATGATCATTGTCAAGTGACAAACAACAATTGAAAATTGTCAAGTGCAAGTGACAAAACAAGAAACCAGTTGAAGTGAAATTGTCAAATGACAGGTGGCAAGTGACAGGTGGCAAGTGAAAATTGTCAGTTCACAAGTGAAATGTCCCAACTGACAAGTACAAATTTTCAAGTGACGAGTGGAAACTATCAAGTGACAACTAACAGCTGACTCAGACTTTTACCAGTGGCATCTGACAATTGTACGTGTACTTAGTGTGCTCCGTCGCAAAAAGAATCGAAGTTTAACATTTTTTTCTGTGAATTATACGAGCACGCGAAAATATGGTGTTTATGACAGTTTTAAGTGGTGTCTTAAGGGACGAACCATTAGAAAAGTGATGAGGTGAGGTGGGGGACAAACCAAAACAATATTCATGCAAGGGAAAATGCCAGGGAAAAAATTCATTATTGTAAACGTGAATTATTTTTGATTTTTCTGACGGATTTGTTTAACGAGTCAAGGAAAAGTGAAGAGAATCAACTGCAAGCTGACGTTTGCCGTTTGGATATTATATAAAACTGCTTCTTGGCACCAACATGTGTACAACATTCGATATGAATTGCTGTTTAAGAGGCAGTCCGCGTAAGAACCGACCGGTCAATTTTCGGCGGTAAATGGATTTCTTTCATTTTCTCCACAGAAGTAGAACATCATGTTTAAAGTACAAAAATCATATTAGTTTGGCTTCGTTCTTTTTAAAACTTGCGTTTGGCCGTTTGTCCCGAAGCGACCATAGATTATGCAAATTACTCGTTCGGAACATCGATTTTTACCTGAAACTCGAAGCACCGTATAATAATGTAGATTTAACACAGTGAGCTAATGTTTACGTCGTTAGTCATATTAGTAATAAACTTTGTTTTAAGCGTTAAATTAACTTGTTCCAGTTCGTACAAAATTAGTTATGATTTTTTTCGTACACCCACCTATCGGTGCCACAGCCGCCATTGGCAAAGTGTCTCGATAAAAATACATAATTTCTCAAAAGTGGGACCTGATCAGAAATCAATTTACCAATATTTTATCAGACCAAGGTCTGGTCTACAAATAACTGCAATAACATTTGTGGGCACTCGTCATATAATACTAGAAAATCTTGCATCAATTTCACAAAAATGACAAATTTCATTATCATTCGGTCATTAAAGGCTGGTTTCATTTTCTTCAATTTGTCTTTAAAAACATTTCAGACCTACAACAGATTAAAAAAAGGCCCATATTACAGTTCTGAACGAAAAAAATTTGTAAAACTAACCTGAATTATGTACAAAGTCTTCCAACTGGACACCATTTTCCCCACCGTGGGGTCGATGTCACGCAACACCAGAGCGAATCATCACGGTATCAAGATCTCGAATGATCGCCGAAGAACATTAAATGTTCGCCCATTTATCAACAGCAACCAAATGGTATTTCATGCGAGAGAACAGCGTTTAGTTCGGTAAATATGCCATATTATCTGTAGTTTTAGGTGCAGTCTTTGCTTGTAATCCAGCGGTTATAATCCGCTTATCGTATGCTGAATTGCAGTCTTGCTTGAAATGACTGAAATAATAACCGTTTCAGAGTAAACAAAGTCCTTCGTAAATCCTTGTAATGTCCTGAAAAAGCTGAGCAATCAACCAGATACTGCACAAAGGCTAGAATGTTGTCTTCATCGTCACGATACAAACTGAAATTGAAGGTTGCAAAGGATCGCCTGATTCGGATGACCGCTGACTTTTAGCATGACTCGCGCGCGACATAAAAAAATAATACATTTCATAGTTTTGAGTGATAACGTGAACACTCAATTTTGAGCTTGTGGGCATACAGGTTTCCAATTGACATCCTGAAGAAAATTAATGAGCCATACGACAAACTCTCATCTTGGAAGATCAAGCGTGCAAGAGCTCACGCAATGCACAATCCAAGAGATCCCCTCACAGGGTCAAGGAAGTCAAGCATCCAGTGCGAATTGACATGCTAAAAGTGGCGCATTTTGTTGAGTTTGTAAATCGCCCATACTTTTATTAAGTCGTTGCTTACGGTCCTGAAACTACTAAATAGTGGAGAAACAATAGAAATGCCAGACGCAGTGCGTACTGTAACAAGATTCATGATCAGGTCAGGATCAGGATCAGGTGTAGGTCAGTACTAGAGTTCTGTCACGAGGAGAAGTTTGAAGCCATTATTTGAGTCAGTTAACCTTATTTAAGATAGTGGCAGGAGCATTGGCAGGAGCATGCTCCTGCGTTAGCTCGTGAATAGGCTTCCTTCTCTCCCCAGTTTCGTCCGGCCCACCGCGGAGCCTATTCATAGCTTATACTGTCGTCCAAAATTCATAAAAATAATAGAATAAAATTGTTTTATAGGTAGTTGTTTCACTTCCACCAATTTACTGAAACGTATTTCGAGTCTCAGGAATGCTGGAAATTGCGTTTTAGAGAGTAAAATCGGAAACTTTTTCCGGGGAAGCATACACCTCGACCCCCCTAGAAGCTCACGTCTTGATAAAAGTATGGGCGATTTACAAACTCAACAAAATGCGCCACTTTTAGCAGTTCAATTCGCACTGGATGCTTGACTTCCTTGACTCTGTGAGGGGATCTCTTGGATTGTGCATTGCGTGAGCTCTTGCACGCTTGATCTTCCAAGATGAGAGTTTGTCGTATGGCTCATTAATTTTCTTCAGGATGTCAATTGGAAACCTGTATGCCCACAAGCTCAAAATTTGAGTGTTCACGTTATCACTCAAACTATGAAATGCATTCTTTTTTATGTCACGCGCGAGTCATGCTAAAAGGTCAGCGGTCATCCGAATCAGGCGATCCTTTGCAACCTTCAATTTCAGTTTGTATCGTGACGATGAAGACAACATTCTAGCCTTTGTGCAGTATCTGGTTGATTGCTCAGCTTTTTCAGGACATTACAATGATTTACGAAGGACTTTGTTTACTCTGAAACGGTTATTATTTCAGTCATTTCAAGCAAGACTGCAATTCAGCATACGATAAGCGGATTATAACCGCTGGATTACAAAGCAAAGACTGCACCTAAAACTACAGATAATATGGCATATTTACCGAACTAAACGCTGTTCTCTCGCATGAAATACCATTTGGTTGCTGTTGATAAATGGGCGAACATTTAATGTTCTTCGGCGATCATTCGAGATCTTGATACCGTGATGATTCGCTCTGGTGTTGCGTGACATCGACCCCACGGTGGGGAAAATGGTGTCCAGTTGGAAGACTTTGTACATAATTCAGGTTAGTTTTACAAATTTTTTCGTTCAGAACTGTAATATGGGCCTTTTTTTAATCTGTTGTAGGTCTGAAATGTTTTTAAAGACAAATTGAAGAAAATGAAACCAGCCTTTAATGACCGAATGATAATGAAATTTGTCATTTTTGTGAAATTGATGCAAGATTTTCTAGTATTATATGACGAGTGCCCACAAATGTTATTGCAGTTATTTGTAGACCAGACCTTGGTCTGATAAAATATTGGTGAATTGATTTCTGATCAGGTCCCACTTTTGAGAAATTATGTATTTTTATCGAGACACTTTGCCAATGGCGGCTGTGGCACCGATAGGTGGGTGTACGAAAAAAATCATAACTAATTTTGTACGAACTGGAACAAGTTAATTTGACGCTTAAAACAAAGTTTATTACTAATATGACTAACGACGTAAACATTAGCTCACTGTGTTAAATCTACATTATTATACGGTGCTTCGAGTTTCAGGTAAAAATCGATGTTCCGAACGAGTAATTTGCATAATCTATGGTCGCTTCGGGACAAACGGCCAAACGCAAGTTTTAAAAAGAACGAAGCCAAACTAATATGATTTTTGTACTTTAAACATGATGTTCTACTTCTGTGGAGAAAATGAAAGAAATCCATTTACCGCCGAAAATTGACCGGTCGGTTCTTACGCGGACTGCCTCTTAAAGAGCCGTTGTCTGTAACTTTTAAGAATCCGGCGACAGAAGCAAAAAAAATATTTTTTTTTTATTTGCCCCAAAAGACCCTTTTAGTAAACCATTTTCGAAAATAATATTCAAAAGTTCCAGCGAGTTTTTATTTTGGCGAAAAATAGGAAAGTTCGAAATCGGTGGAAATTATGCAAATTAGGCACGTTTAGACCGGTTATTCGGTGCATTTTCAAAACGCTCGTACAAGACAACGGTAACTTGTCTTGGATTCATTTTTACGTAATATGTGGTTCATCCCTTGGAGTAGAATTACAACTATATTTCATCTCCATATAAACTTTCTTTCCTCTCTATCCACCCGCGTAAAGAATACAATATTTGCTATTCCGTTTGTACGCTAAATTTTGCCATATTTCAGAAGACCATAATATCGGGGTATACGTATATCCAGGAAATAAAATAGCTCTTTTCAACGGGCCACTCTTCTTGTTTTTCATGTAAAAATATTTACTTTGGCCCGTGAAAAGCGAGCGCGCTAGACGAAAATATATGGCGTGCACTTTGACAGAGTTCGCCATTTTCTTTCTTGCACTCCTATTCAAATCACACATACTATTTGGACAAAACTCAACGTTTTTGGTATCTACTCCTGTTTTAATTCATTTAAACATATACACTTTAACTAAAGCACTCCCTACCTTTATTTAAAAAGTCACCAAACGACCATTTTACTTGAAGTTTTTGAGTTTATTTTTCGCGAGTTCTAAATAAACAAATCGCTTACATGAACAATGGGCGATGAAAGATCCTTTCTTCTCTCGACGTGTTTTGATCTGTTTTCGTAGCCTGAAATTGCTCTGTCGCCTATATTCTACTTTTCCAATTTATCATACTGCCATAACTTTAGAGCAAATAAAGTATAAATGTTGCTGTAAATACGTGAACTTTATAAATGAAAACCTTAATAGAAATAAATCAGATTCGACAGTTGCCGGCGCACGAAAATTACTCGCTTGTATTGCATACGCTGTGTAGCTTTTATAGATTTAAATCACCACTGTCGCTGGAATTAAAATAGCTTGATTTTGCAGTCCACCAGTTCAAATACATTTGCAAATCGAGCTTAGCTTTGATTTATGTTTGTAAAGATTGTTGAAGCTATAATACTGGTAGCTGGACTCATTCAATTCAAGAACTGATTAGAATAACTTTATAACCCGACTGAGAAATCTCGAGTCTAGATATAGAGAAATGTACTTACTCGTGTGCAGTCCATGTGTTTGAAGTAGATTATATCAGAAGACATCAGAGTCAGGCAAAGCAATCCTGAGTGAGGGCCAGTTACAACCGTTTCCACGACGCAAGTAACGCATATTGCGTGACAAACTGAAATGCGATACACTAGCGCGGAAAAAAGGCCGGGGAAATATTAACTATACCGATACTTGCGCATGAAATGACAGTTTGTAGATTTTTTTGTAAAATGTAACAAATATATATTTCAGATTATAATCGATAGACTAAAACGAACTTACGATAGTTTCATTTATGATTTATATGCATGGCCGTATTGAAGTTGTGGCAACTATGATCCACCCTGTGCAAAGTTTTAACAGCACGTGCGGTGAGCTTTCGAAAGTAAAGTAGAACAAAGCTGAACAAGTCAAATAAAGCCTTGTCGGGCAAACCAAACGGCCTAATTAAAAGTCAACAAACCACATTTCGCATCGTGTAATCTTCCTTTTCAGTAACCGACTTCGCGCTTTATTACTCTGCTAGTAGATGCCTCTTCTCTTCATCGCGTGACATTCGCTCGCGCGCCGGATAAATGGAAAGGGACCGCTAGCAATCTCTCCCCTCTGCAGAGGCTTCTTTCGTCCTGTGAATCATCAGTTATTTCGCGCTTCGATAAGAAAACATCAAGCGGAGGCTGGGTAAAGAAAATGGAAGCGTGTGGAAAAAGCTAAGCGTATCGAGAATGCAGGCGTGGCCCTTTCTCTTTTTTCATCGTACACCCTATTATTTTTTTAACCGCGTCGAAATAAAAACTCCCAGAAAACTCAGTGACATCGCCTTAAATCAGACCAATTCCAACACTAAATGGCAAAGTAAAACACATTACTTCAATGGTGTATTGCATCGACGCGACTGAAATGCGACGTATAAATTGGGCCTTAGTTATTTATTTATTTTTTTCTTTATTGATAAGAGATTGTGGGGGAGAGAAGCTAGCAGTCTAATTACTCTAGGGCCTGATGCGTCAGGCTGAGCGGTGCGGGCATCATAGTTTTCAGTATTGCCAGTCGAAGCTCCGGAAGCGGACACCCTCGGGAAGCAGAAAAAGTGTCCACAACTGGAGCTGACCGCTTACGGGAATGTGTAAATACAGAGTTTGTATGAGCTAGAATTGGTCTGATTTAAGGCGATTTCACTGAGTTTTCTGGGAGTTTTTATTTCGACGCGGTTAAAAAAATAATAGGGTGTACGATGAAAAAAGAGAGGGCTACGCCTGCATTCTCGATACGCTTAGCTTTTCACGCTTCCTTTTTCTTTAACCCAGCCTCCGCTTGATGTTTTCTTAACGAAGCGCGAAATAACTGATGATTCACAGGACGAAAGAAGCCTCTGCAGAGGGGAGAGATTACTAGCGGTCCCTTTCAGAATAGTCAAGTGGCCGAGTTTATCCGGCGCGCGAGCGAATGTCACGCGATGAAGAGAAGAGGCATCTACTAGCAGAGTAATAAAGCGCGAAGTCGGTTACTGAAAAGGAAGATTACGCGATGCGAAATGTGGTTTGTTGACTTTTAATTAGGACGTTTGGTTTGACCGACAAGGCTTTATTTGACTTGTTCAGCTTTGTTCTACTTTACTTTCGAAAGCTCACCGCACGTGCAGTTAAAACTTTGCACAGGGTGGATCATAGTTGCCACAACTTCAATACGGCCATGCATATAAATCATAAATGAAACTATCGTAAGTTCGTTTTAGTCTATCGATTATAATCTGAAATATATATTTGTTACATTTTACAAAAAAATCTACAAACTGTCATTTCATGCGCAAGTATCGGTATAGTTAATATTTCCCCGGCCTTTTTCCGCGCTAGTGTATCGCATTTCAGTTTGTCACGCAATATGCGTTACTTGCGTCGTGGAAACGGTTGTAACTGGCCCTCACTCAGGATTGCTTTGCCTGACTCTGATGTCTTCTGATATAATCTACTTCAAACACATGGACTGCACACGAGTAAGTACATTTCTCTATATCTAGACTCGAGATTTCTCAGTCGGGTTATAAAGTTATTCTAATCAGTTCTTGAATTGAATGAGTCCAGCTACCAGTATTATAGCTTCAACAATCTTTACAAACATAAATCAAAGCTAAGCTCGATTTGCAAATGTATTTGAACTGGTGGACTGCAAAATCAAGCTATTTTAATTCCAGCGACAGTGGTGATTTAAATCTATAAAAGCTACACAGCGTATGCAATACAAGCGAGTAATTTTCGTGCGCCGGCAACTGTCGAATATTTATTTATATTAAGGCTTTCATTTATAAAGTTCACGTATTTACAGCAACATTTATACTTTATTTGCTCTAAAGTTATGGCAGTATGATAAATTGGAAAAGTAGAATATAGGCGACAGAGCAATTTCAGGCTACGAAAACAGATCAAAACACGTCGACAGAAGAAAGGATCTTTCATCGCCCATTGTTCAAGTAAGCAATTTGTTTATTTAGAACTCGCGAAAAATAAACTCAAAAACTTCAAGTAAAATGGTCGTTTGGTGACTTTTTAAATAAAGGTAGGGAGTGCTTTAGTTAAAGTGTATATGTTTAAATGAATTAAAACAGGAGTAGATACCAAAAACGTTGAGTTTTGTCCAAATAGTATGTGTGATTTGAATAGGAGTGCAAGAAAGAAAATGGCGAACTCTGTCAAAGTGCACGCCATATATTTTCGTCTAGCGCGCTCGCTTTTCACGGGCCAAAGTAAATATTTTTACATGAAAAACAAGAAGAGTGGCCCGTTGAAAAGAGCTATTTTATTTCCTGGATATACGTATACCCCCGATATTATGGTCTTCTGAAATATGGCAAAATTTAGCGTACAAACGGAATAGCAAATATTGTATTCTTTACGCGGGTGGATAGAGAGGAAAGAAAGTTTAGATGGAGATGAAATATAGTTGAAAAGCTACTCCAAGGGATGAACAACATATTATGTAAAAATAAATCCAAGACAAGTTACCGTTGTCTTGTACGAGCGTTTTGAAAATGCACCGAATAACCGGTCTAAACGTGCCTAATTTGCATAATTTCCACCGATTTCGAACTTTCCTATTATTCGCCAAAATAAAAACTCGCTGGAACTTTTGAATATTATTTTCGAAAATGGTTTACTAAAAGGGTCTTTTGGGGCAAATAAAAAAAATATATATTTTTTGCTTCTGTCGCCGGATTCTTAAAAGTTACAGACAACGGCTCTTAAAATAATGTATTCAATAAATGCTGTTTTCGGCGTATTAGTAATTACACGTGCGATTGAAATATTCAGGTACGAGCTTGTTGTGCATTTCACTCTCGAAAAATGCTACTTCGAGAGCTCGTTGTTTCAACTGAAAAACGACGGTATTTTTTACAGGTAATTCAAAATGATCAAACCGTAATCCATCGCCACTAGTTGAAACGTAAAAAGGTGTACACGTGTATTTACGGTGGTTCAGTTTGTTTCGATTAAAGCATTTCAGTGCACAGAAATTGCAATGTAAATCAACAGCGTTCGGCACGAGTGGCGCGAAATTGCATGCTGAAAATTGCGAAAAATAATTTATCCACTTGTTTTTTTTATATAACTGGCGATGGTATGTATCAGGCCTTGCCTTTCTCTTGTGCACTACAAAACTCTCGAAATCTTCACTCACCTTGAAAAGTACGCGGTTAATTACCACGTTATTGTACTTATTTTTACGGCACGTGCACTGGAATACGGCAAATTATCATAATTAGATTCACAGTTCTGAAGGCGTCGTTGTTGAATATATTATTGACTCGTGTGATCTTCGGAGACGGGAAAAACTACAACTTTGTGTCCAAGCTTTCGTCGCGGATATAGAATTTCCGGAATTGATACTCGAGGAAGGTAAACTTAGTACACTGTATTGTGATGTGACAGAAGCGGAATTTCAAAAAAGCCTTTCAAAAAGAAGATCGAACGTTTCAAAGCCTAATTTTCACATTTTTACTCCCTTAGATGCTAACAACTTTCAACCAGTCTTGAAATTGCAAAATCTGCTTCTGTCACATCACAAAAGAGGTTATTATCTACCTATAGGTAATACAAACATTTAATTTAGAACGCTTCTCAAGTTGAAAGCTTGGACACAAAAATTGCATGTCCGCAATTCTAACTTTAGAAGCTTAAAGTATCACCGTACAGCGCGATCTGCCAGAAAAACCACAATCATGATATAGTTCCATCATCCGCCAATATCCCTATTAAGTTTCAGCGGAATCGACTTTCAAAATTCGGAGATTAGAAGGTTTAGAAGACTACACCCACCCCAGAAATTAAGCTTATGAATTTATTCATGGCAAGGGTCCTGCGTCACCTTAAGGTCGCGCAGGACCCTTGCTCTCATTATGTATGTATTTATTTAAAGAGTATGCACGAACCGTGACGACTGATGCCGACCGTACGCGAAATATTCATGAGAAAGTGTTTTTATAACGTTATTTATAATCGATTAAAAAAAAATTTGTTTTCGACGTATTGGTAATTAGAAAGTTATTGTTCTTAGTTTTTCGGCACGTGCAATTCAATGTCCCGAATTATCATAATTAGATTCATAACTTTTGTTGTCATACACTGTGTTGACGCGGTTAGTCTTCGGAAGGGGCAAAACCTGCAATTTTGTGTCCAAGCTTTCGTCGCGGATATAGAATTTCAGGAATTGATACACGAGGAAGGTAAACTTACTGTACTGTATTGTGATGTGACAGAAGCGGAATTGCAAAAAAGCCTTTCAAAAAGAAGATAGTCTAATTTCTAGTCTAATTTTCACAATTTTACTCCTTTGGAAGCCAATAACTTTCAACGAATCTTGAAATTGCAAAATCTGCTTCTGTCACATCACAAAAGAGGTTATGATTTACTACCAGGTAATACAATCATTTAGTTTAGAACGCTTCTCAAGCTGAAAGCTTGGACACAAAAATTGCTTTTCCGAAATTCTAAATTTAGTAGCTTAAAATATCACCGTAAATTGCGATGTGCCAGTAAAACGACAAGCATGATGTAATTCTATCATCTGCCAATATCCCCATTAAATTTCAGCGGAATCGACTTTCAAAATGCAGAGGCTTTAGAAGATAACACCTACCACTGAAATTTGGCTTATGAATTTATTCATGATCAAGGGTCCTGCGCGACCTTAACAAGTGTATAGGGTAAAGAAAACAATCAGTAGATATCCATTAACGGACGGGGGGGGATGGGTCGTGAAAAAAGTAGTTGTTGAGTGTACTAAGGCTGGGATATATGTATCAAGTTTTATTTGTATCAAGTTAACAAAACCTCATTTTATACTTGATAGAGATCGATTTGTTGACGAAATATATCGTGGAGAATGCTGAAAATAACATTTCCGAGCCTCTAGATTTCAAACTTTTCTGGCGGGGCATGCCCCCACACACCCCTAGGGGCTCGCGCCTCCAGCGCTCGCTCCCTGGTTTCATTTGGGCAAATTACGTTCAGCACCCCAACACGATTTTTCCTGTACGCCGATGAGATGATAAATAACAATACATGACATTTGATTTTAACCATTCTTAATACTTTTTTAAATACAATGATCAAAAATGGTCTTTAAGTATTAAACCTTCGAAGTACGACAATTTTGGGGGTGAAATAGTCTAGTAAAAATGACAAACAAAGCAATATTTGTTGTCTCAAACAAATCCTGCACAAACAATGGGCGAAAATATCTCCCCCCCCCCCCCCCCCCCAATCACTTTTCTAATGGTCCATCCCTTAGTAAAAGTTAAGGCCATCGAATATTAATACTTAAATTATTCAACTGGTCAACGAACCATCAGGTCAGTTTTATTTTCTTCCGTCTTTTCCGGCCTTTTGTCATGTTTTGGACCATTTTATCACCGAATTTTCTAACTTTTGACATACTGTGTAAAGAGAAGATATTTTTGCTGACTCGTCCCCAGTCGTCTCTCTTATCTCCTGTTAATATTTAGCGCGGCCGAGGGGAGCGCAAGGGGTGATGGGAAGAAGGAGGAAAGGCGGGAGACGACTGGCAGATCCTGTTTCCAAGATGGCGGACAGAGCAATGGCGGCGTTTTGATGAAATAGGCGCTATTAAAAGAGAACGCTTTCCGCCGCCCTTTGAAGCTAAAATCTGCTCTGCCGTAAACAATCGCGAGGTTTTGTTTACAGTCAAAGTCTTATTTGCACACCACACAACTCTTCTAAGCAGTTCTACGATGATTGCCGTTTACTTCTGGTACAGAGACCTCAGACTATTAAACTAGATCGTTTCCAAAATACTTCCCTTAAGCGTCTACGAACTTGTATTTATTTCTCATTTACACGAGAAAGTCAAACTTCAACTGAAAGCTACGTTAAACGTCTGTTTCCTTTCTCTCTGTGGTGTCCTACAGTTTCCTGTGGAAGTGTTGTGATTATTGTTTGGGTCAAGGGGTCAAACTGATCATGACAGCTAAATTTAAAATCTCATATTTTCAAGGATCCGCACTTCAGGCCTTTATATCTCTCAATGAACTTACTGCCGAAAAGTTGTAGCCTTTGCAGTGCCAATTTATTCTGGAAACGAGCGGCTCAGCTAAAATTGCAAAACCCGGCCAGGAATATAAATTACGTAGCATTCGCGGCACTCAAATCACACAGAGAAAATGACTCGCACACTTACACGACGACACATCAATATTGTAATACAAAATTAAGGTTTCATTTAGGGATCCATACCTCTCAATAAATACCGACAAAATCATACTTCCTCTCTTCAAATGTTCAGCGCGCGTTTCTGCTTGTAAGCTTATGTCGTCGAAGGGTTGTAAACATCGCGAGTAACTCGACTTTAGCAAGCGTCTTGACCGGTTCGCTGATGTTCTATTAAATACACCCGTAAAAAATGCCTTTCTAACGGCCAGACATCACTGAAACTTCGTCAACTACGCCATTCCACAACTCTGAGTGCATGGAAAAGAAATAATCGAAGAAAAACGGCCTCGCGCAACTTTTCGACTCTTGGCACAACTTTTCGACACAGGATCTGCCAGTCGTTTCTCTCCTTCGCTTTCCTCCTTCCCAGCATCCCCCGCGACTTGCGACTCCCAACAAAGGACTTCTCTTCTCGTTAATATTAACAGGAGACAAGAGAGACGACTGGGGACGAGTCAGATATTTTTGGGTTGAAAAAGTTCCATTGATTTTAAAATTTTAAACGTTTTGAAGTTGAGTTTCTTAAGTTGTCTTAATCTATTCATTTACACCCTCTAACCTCTAACAGCTTTTATCGTTTTTAACATTCTCATCACTTAAATTTTATATATTTATTTATGCTAATTTTTGTAGTTTTATTTGAACTTGAAAATGTTTTCGGAGAGATTCAGAACTTTGAGAGATCGAAACTTCGTTCTTACTAAATTTGTATCGCTGATTTGTATCACTAAAATTCTTTATGCGTGGTTATCAGTTGTACTACAAGTCTGTTTTTGAATAAAACAGCAAGACAAGGCCATTCGAATCACAAACCTATGATTACCTATATATTTTTGTTAGAATTCCAGTTAGTTCGTAATAACAACTTGTCATAAGTGATATTGATATTAACAATAGACCTACAAATCTGCTTTTCATTGAAAAAGGCACCACTCGAAAGCACTGCATTATTATCACTGTAGAATAATATTTGGACTATAAAATTATCAGTTTAGAAGCTGAGCTTAACCCCTTTAAAGCAAACCTATTTTAAAATTGGCTCGATTACCAGCCGCTGAAATTGAGAAAGAAAAACATAATGTTCTTTTATTCCTACTGACCTTCGTTTTGTGGCCTCCTCTGATGATGTCTTCCAGTAGTCCGTGTTTCGCGTTATGTGCAAGTTATGATACGAACATCGCGTTTTGCTTTCAACCGCGAACACGGCTGCCTTAATTTGGAATTCTTATCTCAGGAATGGTTAACAAGTGAGCTACTTTGTGTGAGAAGCGGATAGGTTCTTTTATAAGTAAGGTGGGAATGGATGAAAGAGGGGGCGGTCCAGAGACTGGACAGTTTAATAGGCAACCTGAAATTCCATTATTCTGTAATTCATATCAGCGCATCAGTTTTCACTGGTACTAGTAAAAGTATTACTTGTGAAAAGGAATTTGCCATTTTTTATTATTTTTTTCTTTCGATTCGAACTAATCTTTTTTACTTATTCTCGTGTGATGTAAGGTCATGCATGTAAACCCGATAAAAGTAAGATACACCAATCAAAAAAGGACTACACTATCAAACAACATTTTTCGTTAATATGGTCATCACACGCCTGACTGAATTTGTCATTTTCATTATGTTTGTTGCTGCCTTAGCTTTGAATTGTTCTTCAGTAAGTTCATTTTTTTCCTTTACCCATTCTCGTGTGATATAAGCAAGTGAAAGTATACGTCAATCAGAAACAGGACAGTATGTCAAATCTTATGGTTATTCCTGGTTACGAAAAAAATTATTATTGTTGCATTAAAGCATGTAGAATTTCGAACACGTTTTTATTTAATTTCGGGCGTTTTATTGCAGATTAATTTTCGGACCGATTTCTTGCGATTTCGTACAAAATGTTGGATATTCAATGCCAGAAAGGATGTTTGAATTTAACCTTTAAAGGTTGACAAGATGAATAAAATTCCACACTTTAAAGTAACGGTGTTGATCTATCGGATCGGCAAATGGAGCCTTTGACTAAATGTTTGTGTCGATGGCTTCTTGTTTTCTACTCAAACTCCTTCTTTATCACCTCTACCTTATGTGTATCTCGTAAATGATTTTACAAGCCAATATAGGCCAATTGGTATTTATTTCCTTGATAGCCGATAATTTTAAACTTACATCTGTAATATAGACATTCACATCTTTGTCAATGTTCGGCTTTGTGAAATTTTCGGAGGACCGGAATTTTTTTTTCTAACTAGGCTAGACTGCAAAACTTCAAAAGGGCTATCACATCAAATTAGAAGGAATAAAGTTATTGTTAGCACGCTATAAATTTGTTGTTGTTTGTGTGGCGGCCGTTTTGAATTTTTAATAAGCGGACGACTGTACGAGCTCTCGAACCGAGAAATCTTCGGAAAGCTTGTCAGGACTTGTCACTTTATTATTCTCGGCGCGCGATTCCCGAAGATTTCCTAATTTTTTCGGCCGTCCCAGCCCGTTACGTTCCAGACCTCGCATAGCCGACCACTGGTTAAAAATGAAAAAGACTAGCTTCGTGAAACTTGTTTTAAATCGAATGAATGAATGAATGAGCAGTAGGGATGTTGCAAATAGAAAACCGCGTGCAGTATAAAATCATTCTTATTTCAAACTAGATAAAAGCGTTTTAAATTAAAATTATTCGTAATAATTGCGTTAGATAGATAGATAGACAGATAGACTTTATTTAACGTGGACAATACACTTAGCTATAGGTAAAAACAGAAGCTAATTTACAGGTAATGCCACGATTTAAAAAATTATCAAGTATAAAAATTAATATATATACACAGTTAAATTGATTAAAAAGACAAAGATAATGTGGTGTAATTAAAATATTTTGTTAAAAACCTAAGATAATATTGCAATGGACATGTTCTGCTACTGATCGTGAAGGTCTATATCTACATGTATAAGTCCTTTCCTGAATGCTTTGTAGTTTGTTGCCGTTTTCGCAGTTTGAGGGAGGGCGTTCCATTTTTTAAATCAGCAGGAAAGCATGAATTTATTTGACTTACTTTGATTGTTCCAACAGTTTCTGACAATGGAACAACTCAAGTAGGATTGGCAATTACTGTTCTGCAGGTGAGTGCAACTTCCCTTTTTCGAAAAATGTTTTAGTCCTTTAGAACTAATGGCGTGGCCAAAAAATAAATCGTAATTGCTCCTGGCAACCCGAGGAACTCTTCCCTCGCATCACCCTGGTCGATCTGGCCAGCTATAGTCAACGCTTGTCTCATGTAGGGCTTAGAAACGGACCCTAACTCACGACAAATCAATTTTCCAAAATTGTAAAGTCTTAACTTTGTCCTAAAACACGTTATGAAGTTCACCTGAAACAATAGTTTTTAGGATTGATTATTACGTCTGGTGTCTCGCGCATTCAGTTTTTAGGATTGTTTATTACGTCTGGTGTCTCGCGCACACTGTTTTTCTGTTTGATTATTACGTCTGGTGTCTTGCGCACTCTGTTTTCTGTTTGATTATTACGTCTGGTGTCTCACACATTCTGTTTTTCTGTTTGAATATTACGTCTGGTGTCTCGCGCATTCAGTTTTTAGGATTGCTTATTACGTCTGGTGTCTCGCGTATTCATTTTTTAGGATTGATTATTACGTCTGGTGTCTCGCGCACACTGTTTCTCTGTTTGATTATTACATCTGCTGTCTTCCGTACTCTGTTTTTCTGTTTGATTATTACGTCTGGTGTCTCGCGCTCACTATTTTTCTGTTTGATTGTTACGTCTGGTGTCTCGCGCATTCATTTTTTAGGATTGATTATTACGTCTGGTGTCTCGGGCACACTGTTTTTCTGTTTGATTATTACATCTGCTGTCTTCCGCACTCTGTTTTTCTGTTTGATTATTGCGTCTCGTGTCTCGCGCTCACTATTTTTCTGTTTGATTATTACGTCTGGTGTCTCGCGAATTCAGTTTTTAGAATTGATTATTACGTCTGGTGTCTCGCGCATTAGGTTTTTAGGATTGATTATTACGTCTGGTGTCTCGCGCATTCAGTTTTTTTTAGGATTGATTATTACGTCTGGTGTCTCGCGCACACTGTTTTTCTGTTTGATTATTACGTCTGGTGTCTTGCGCACTCTGTTTTTCTGTTTGATTATTACTTCTGGTGTCTCACGCATTCAGTTTTTAGGATTGATTATTACGTCTGGTGTCTCGCGCATTCTGTTTTTCTGTTTGAATATTACGTCCTGTGTCTCGCGCATTCAGTTTGTAGGATTGATTGATACGTCTGGTGTCTCGCGCATTCAGTTTTTAGGATTGATTATTACGTCTGGTGTCTCGCCCATTCAGATTTTAGGATTGATTATTACGTCTGGTGTCTCGCCCTTTCAGTTTTTAGGATTGATTATTACGTCTGGTGTCTCGCGCATTCAGTTTTTAGGATTGATTAATACGTCTAGTGTCTCGCGCATTCAGTTTTTAGGATTGATTATTACGTCTGGTGTCTCGCGCATTCCGTTTTTAGGATTGATTATTACCTCTGGTGTATCTCGCACTCTGTTTTTCTGTTTGATTATTACGTCTGGTGTCTCGCGCACTCTGTTTTTCTATTTGATTAGTACGTCTGGTGTCTCGCGCATTCAGTTTTTAGGATTGATTATTACGTCTGGTGTCTCGGGCACACTGTTTTTCTGTTTGATTATTACATCTGGTGTCTACCGCACTTTGTTTTTCTGTTTGATTATTGCGTCTCGTGTCTCGCGCTCACTATTTTTCTGTTTGATTATTACGTCTGGTGTCTCGCGAATTCAGTTTTTAGAATTGATTATTACGTCTGGTGTCTCGCGCATTAGGTTTTTAGGATTGATTATTACGTCTGGTGTCTCGCGCATTCAGTTTTTTTTAGGATTGATTATTACGTCTGGTGTCTCGCGCACACTGTTTTTCTGTTTGATTATTACGTCTGGTGTCTTGCGCACTCTGTTTTTCTGTTTGATTATTACGTCTGGTGTCTCGCGCATTCAGTTTTTAGGATTAATTATTACGTCTGTTGTCTCGCGCATTCAGTTTTTAGGATTGATTATTACGTCTGGTGTCTCGCGCATTCAGTTTTTAGGATTGATTATTACGTCTGGTGTCTCGCGCATTCAGTTTTTCTATTTGATTATTACGTCTGGTGTCTCGCGCATTCAGTTTTTAGGATTGATTATTACGTCTGGTGTCTCGCGCATTCTGTTTTTAGGATTGATTATTACGTCTGGTGTCTCGCGCATTCAGTTTTTAGGATTGATTATTACGTCTGGTGTCTCGCGCATTCAGTTTTTAGGATTGATTATTACGTCTGGTGTCTCGCGCACTCTGTTTTTCTGTTTGATTATTACGTCTGGTGTCTCGCGCATTCAGTTTTTAGGATTGATTATTACGTCTGGTGTCTCGCGCATTCTGTTTTTCTGTTTGATTATTACGTCTGGTGTCTCGCGCATTCAGTTTTTAGGATTGATTATTACGTCTGGTGTCTCGCGCACACTGTTTTTCTGTTTGATTATTACGTCGGGTTTCTCGCCCATTCAGTTTTAGGATTGATTATTACGTCTGGTGTCTCGCGCACTCTCTTTTTCTGTTTGATTATTAAGTCTGGTGTCTCGCGCATTCAGTTTTTAGGATTGATTATTACGTCTGGTGTCTCGCGCACTCTCTTTTTCTGTTTGATTATTACGTCGGGTTTCTCGCGCATTCAGTTTTAGGATTGATTATTACGTCTGGTGTCTCGCGCATTCAGTTTTTAGGATTGATTATTACGTCTGGTGTCTCGCGCATTCAGTTTTTAGGATTGATTATTACGTCTGGTGTCTCGCGCATTCTGTTTTTCTGTTTGATTATTACGTCTGGTGTCTCGCGCATTCAGTTTTTCTGTTTGATTATTACGTCTGGTGTCTCGCGCATTCTGTTTTTTGGTTTGATTATTACGTCTGGTGTCTCGCGCATTCATTTTTTAGGATTGATTATTACGTCTGGTTTCTCGCGCACACTATTTCTCACTTTGATTATTACATCTGATGTCTTGCGCACTCTGTTTTTCTGTTTGATTATTACGTCTGGTGTCTCGCGCATTCAGTTTTTAGGATTGATTATTACGTCTGGTGTCTCTCGCATTCAGTTTTTAGGATTGATTATTACGTCTGTTGTCTCGCGCATTCTGTTTTTCTGTTTGATTATTACGTCTGGTGTCTCGCGCATTCTGTTTTTCTGTTTGATTATTACCTCTGGTGTCTCGCGCATTCAGTTTTTCTGTTTGATTATTGCGTCGGGTGTCTCGTGCATTTTGTTTTTCTGTTTGATTATTACGTCTGATGTCTCGCGATCTCTGTTTTTCTGTTTGATTATTACGTCTGAAGTCTCGTGCACTTTGTTTTTCTGTATGATTATAACGTCTGATTCTCGCGCACTCTGTTTTTCTGTTTGATTATTATGTCTGGTGTCTCGCGCATTCAGTTTTTAGGATTGATTATTACGTCTGGTGTGTCGCGCATTCAGTGTTTTGGATTGATTATAACGTCTGGTGTCTCGCGCATTCAGTTTTTGGGATTGATTATTACGTCTGGTGTCTCGCGCATTCAGTTTGTAGGATTGATTTTAACGTCTGGTGTCTCGCGCATTCAGTTTTTAGGATTGATTAATACGTCTGGTGTCTCGCGCATTCTGTTTTTCTGTTTGATTAATACGTCTGGTGTCTCGCGCATACTGTTTTTCTGTTTGATTATTACGTCTGGTGTCTCGCGCACTCTGTTTTTCTGTTTGATTATTACGTCTGGTGTCTCGCGCACTCTGTTTTTCTGTTTGATTATTACGTCTGATGTCTCGCGCATTCTTTTTTCTGTTTGATTATTGCGTCTGTTGTCTCGTGCATTTTGTTTTTCTATTTGATTATTACGTCTGATGTCTCGCGATCTCTGTTTTTCTGTTTGATTATTACGTCTGGTGTCTCGTGCACTTTGTTTTTCTGTTTGATTATTACGTTTGATGTGTCGCGCACTCTGTTTTTCTGTTTGATTATTACGTCTGGTGTCTCGCGCATTCAGTTTTTGGGATTGATTATTACGTCTGGTGTCTCGCGCATTCAGTTTGTAGGATTAATTATAACGTCTCGTGTCTCGCGCATTCAGTTTTTAGGATTGATTATTACGTCTGGTGTCTCGCGCATTCAGTTTTTCTGTTTGATTATAACGTCTGGTGTCTCGCGCATTCTGTTTTTCTGTTTGATTATTACGTCTGGTGTCTCGCGCATTCAGTTTTTGGATTGATTATAACGTCTGGTGTCTCGCGCATTCTGTTTTTCGTTTTGATTATTACGTCTGGTGTCTCGCGTATTCATTTTTGGGGATTGATTATTACGTCTGGTGTCTCGCGCATTCAGTTTGTAGGATTGATTATAACGTCTGGTGTCTCGCGCACACTTTTTTCTGTTGGAATATTACGTCTGGTGTCTCGCGCATTCTGTTTTTCTGTTTGATTATTACGTCTGGTGCCTCGCGCATTCAGTTTTTAGGATTGATTATTACGTCTCGTGTTTCGCGCGTTCAGTTTTTAGGATTGATTATTACGTCTGGTGTCTCGCGTACTCTGTTTGTCTGTTTGATTATTATGTCTGGTGTCTCGCGCATTCAGTTTTTAGGATTGATTATTATGTCTGGTGTCTCGCGCATTCAGTTTTTAGGATTGATCATTACGTCTGGTTTCTCGCGTACTCTGTTTTTCTGTTTGATTATTACGTCTGGTGTCTCGCGCACACTGTTTTTCTGTTTGATTATTACGTCTTGTGTGTCTCGTGCATTCAGTTTTTAGGATTGATTATTACGTCTGGTGTCTCGCGCATTCAGTTTTTACGATTGATTATTACGTCTGGTGTCTCGCGCACTGTTTTTTCTGTTTGAATATTACGTCTGGTGTCTCGCGCATTCAGTTTTTAGGATTGATTAATACGTCTGGTGTCTCGCGCATTCTGTTTTTCTGTTTGATTATTACGTCTGGTGTCTCGCGCATACTGTTTTTCTGTTTGATTATTACGTCTGATTCTCGCGCACTCTGTTTTTCTGTTTGATTATTATGTCTGGTGTCTCGCGCATTTAGATTTTAGGATTGATTATTACGTCTGATATCTCGCGCACTCTGTTTTTCTGTTTGATTATTACGTCTGGTGTCTCGCGCACACTGTTTTTTCTGTTTGATTATTACGTCTGATGTCTCGCGCATTCTGTTTTTCTGTTTGATTATTGCGTCTGTTGTCTCGTGCATTTTGTTTTTCTATTTGATTATTACGTCTGATGTCTCGCGATCTCTGTTTTTCTGTTTGATTATTGCGTCTGGTGTCTCGTGCACTTTGTTTTTCTATTTGATTATTACGTTTGATGTGTCGCGCACTCTGTTTTTCTGTTTGATTATTACGTCTGGTGTCTCGCGCATTCAGTTTTTGGATTGATTATTACGTCTGGTGTCTCGCGCATTCAGTTTGTAGGATTAATTATAACGTCTCGTGTCTCGCGCATTCAGTTTTTAGGATTGATTATTACGTCTGGTGTCCCGCGCATTCAGTTTTTTGGATTGATTATAACGTCTGGTGTCTCGCGCTTTCTGTTTTTCTGTTTGATTATTACGTCTGGTGTCTCGCGCATTCAGTTTTTTGGATTGATTATAACGTCTGGTGTCTCGCGCATTCTGTTTTTCGTTTTGATTATTACGTCTGGTGTCTCGCGTATTCAGTTTTTGGGATTGATTATTACGTCTGGTGTCTCGCGCATTCTGTTTTTCTGTTTGATTATTACGTCTGGTGCCTCGCGCATTCAGTTTTTAGGATTGATTATTACGTTTCGTGTTTCGCGCGTTCAGTTTTTAGGATTGATTATTACGTCTGGTGTCTCGCGTACTCTGTTTGTCTGTTTGATTATTACGTATGGTGTCTCGCGCATTCAGTTTTTAGTTTGATTATTATGTCTGGTGTCTCGCGCATTCAGTTTTTAGGATTGATCATTACGTCTGGTTCTCGCGTACTCTGTTTTTCTGTTTGATTATTACGTCTGGTGTCTCGCGCACACTGTTTTTCTGTTTGATTATTACGTCTGATGTCTCGCGCATTCTTTTTTCTGTTTGATTATTGCGTCGGGTGTCTCGTGCATTTTGTTTTTCTGTTTGATTATTACGTCTGATGTCTCGCGATCTCTGTTTTTCTGTTTGATTATTACGTCTGAAGTCTCGTGCACTTTGTTTTTCTGTATGATTATAACGTCTGATTCTCGCGCACTCTGTTTTTCTGTTTGATTATTATGTCTGGTGTCTCGCGCATTCAGTTTTTAGGATTGATTATTACGTCTGGTGTGTCGCGCATTCAGTGTTTTGGATTGATTATTACGTCTGGTGTCCCGCGCACTCTGTTTTTCTGTTTGATTATTACGTCTGGTGTCTCGCGCATTCAGTGTTTTGGATTGATTATAACGTCTGGTGTCTCGCGCATTCAGTTTTTGGATTGATTATTACGTCTGGTGTCTCGCGCATTCAGTTTGTAGGATTGATTTTAACGTCTGGTGTCTCGCGCATTCAGTTTTTAGGATTGATTAATACGTCTGGTGTCTCGCGCATTCTGTTTTTCTGTTTGATTAATACGTCTGGTGTCTCGCGCATACTGTTTTTCTGTTTGATTATTACGTCTGATATCTCGCGCACTCTGTTTTTCTGTTTGATTATTACGTCTGGTGTCTCGCGCACACTGTTTTTCTGTTTGATTATTACGTCTGATGTCTCGCGCATTCTTTTTTCTGTTTGATTATTGCGTCTGTTGTCTCGTGCATTTTGTTTTTCTATTTGATTATTACGTCTGATGTCTCGCGATCTCTGTTTTTCTGTTTGATTATTGCGTCTGGTGTCTCGTGCACTTTGTTTTTCTGTTTGATTATTACGTTTGATGTGTCGCGCACTCTGTGTTTCTGTTTGATTATTACGTCTGGTGTCTCGCGCATTCAGTTTTTGGGATTGATTATTACGTCTGGTGTCTCGCGCATTCAGTTTGTAGGATTAATTATAACGTCTCGTGTCTCGCGCATTCAGTTTTTAGGATTGATTATTACGTCTGGTGTCCCGCGCATTCAGTGTTTTGGATTGATTATAACGTCTGGTGTCTCGCGCATTCTGTTTTTCTGTTTGATTATTACGTCTGGTGTCTCGCGCATTCAGTGTTTGGATTGATTATAACGTCTGGTGTCTCGCGCATTCTGTTTTTCTGTTTGATTATTACGTCTGGTGTCTCGCGTATTCATTTTTGGGATTGATTATTACGTCTGGTGTCTCGCGCATTCAGTTTGTAGGATTGATTATAACGTCTGGTGTCTCGCGCACACTTTTTTCTGTTTGAATATTACGTCTGGTGTCTCGCGCATTCTGTTTTTCTGTTTGATTATTACGTCTGGTGCCTCGCGCATTCAGTTTTTAGGATTGATTATTACGTTTCGTGTTTCGCGCGTTCAGTTTTTAGGATTGATTATTACGTCTGGTGTCTCGCGTACTCTGTTTGTCTGTTTGATTATTACGTATGGTGTCTCGCGCATTCAGTTTTTAGGATTGATTATTATGTCTGGTGTCTCGCGCATTCAGTTTTTAGGATTGATCATTACGTCTGGTTTCTCGCGTACTCTGTTTTTCTGTTTGATTATTACGTCTGGTGTCTCGCGCACACTGTTTTTCTGTTTGATTATTACGTCTGATGTCTCGCGCATTCTTTTTTCTGTTTGATTATTGCGTCGGGTGTCTCGTGCATTTTGTTTTTCTGTTTGATTATTACGTCTGATGTCTCGCGATCTCTGTTTTTCTGTTTGATTATTACGTCTGAAGTCTCGTGCACTTTGTTTTTCTGTATGATTATAACGTCTGATTCTCGCGCACTCTGTTTTTCTGTTTGATTATTATGTCTGGTGTCTCGCGCATTCAGTTTTTAGGATTGATTATTACGTCTAGTGTCTCGAGTACTCTGTTTTACTGTTTGATTATTACATCTGGTGTCTCGTGCACTCTGTTTTTCTATTTGATTATTACGTCTGATATCTCGCGCACTCTGTTTTTCTGTTTGATTATTACGTCTGGTGTCTCGCGCACACTGTTTTTCTGTTTGATTATTACGTCTGATGTCTCGCGCATTCTTTTTTCTGTTTGATTATTGCGTCTGTTGTCTCGTGCATTTTGTTTTTCTATTTGATTATTACGTCTGATGTCTCGCGATCTCTGTTTTTCTGTTTGATTATTGCGTCTGGTGTCTCGTGCACTTTGTTTTTCTGTTTGATTATTACGTTTGATGTGTCGCGCACTCTGTGTTTCTGTTTGATTATTACGTCTGGTGTCTCGCGCATTCAGTTTTTGGGATTGATTATTACGTCTCGTGTCTCGCGCATTCAGTTTGTAGGATTAATTATAACGTGTCGTGTCTCGCGCATTCAGTTTTTGGATTGATTATTACGTCTGGTGTCTCGCGCATTCTGTTTTTCGTTTTGATTATTACGTCTGGTGTCTCGCGCATTCAGTGTTTTGGATTGATTATAACGTCTGGTGTCTCGCGCATTCTGTTTTTCGTTTTGATTATTACGTCTGGTGTCTCGCGTATTCAGTTTTTGGGATTGATTATTATGTCTGGTGTCTCGCGTATTCAGTTTGTAGGATTGATTATAACGTCTGGTGTCTCGCGCACACTTTTTTTCTGTTTGTATATTACGTCTGGTGTCTCGCGCATTCTGTTTTTCTGTTTGATTATTACGTCTGGTGCCTCGCGCATTCAGTTTTTAGGATTGATTATTACGTTTCGTGTTTCGCGCGTTCAGTTTTTAGGATTGATTATTACGTCTGGTGTCTCGCGTACTCTGTTTGTCTGTTTGATTATTAGGTATGGTGTCTCGCGCATTCAGTTTTTAGGATTGATTATTATGTCTGGTGTCTCGCGCATTCAGTTTTTAGGATTGATCATTACGTCTGGTTTCTCGCGTACTCTGTTTTTCTGTTTGATTATTACGTCTGGTGTCTCGCGCACACTGTTTTTCTGTTTGATTATTACGTCTGGTGTCTCGCGCATTCAGTTTTTACGATTGATTATTACCTCTGGTGTCTCGCGCACACTTTTTTCTGTTTGAATATTACGTCTGGTGTCTCGCGTATTCTGTTTTTCTGTTTGATTATTACGTCTGGTGCCTCGCGCATTCAGTTTTTAGGATTGATTATTACGTCTCGTGTTTCGCGCGTTCAGTTTTTAGGATTGATTATTATGTCTGGTGTCTCGCGTACTCTGTTTGTCTGTTTGATTATTATGTCTGGTGTCTCGCGCATTCAGTTTTTAGGATTGATTATTATGTCTGGTGTCTCGCGCATTCAGTTTTTAGGATTGATCATTACGTCTGGTTTCTCGCGTACTCTGTTTTTCTGTTTGATTATTACGTCTGGTGTCTCGCGCACACTGTTTTTTCTGTTTGATTATTACGTTTGGGTTCTCGTGCATTCAGTTTTTAGGATTGATTATTACGTCTGGTGTCTCGCGCATTCAGTTTTTACGATTGATTATTACCTCTGGTGTCTCGCGCACACTTTTTTTCTGTTTGAATATTACGTCTGGTGTCTCGCGCATTCAGTTTTTAGGATTGATTTTTACGTCTAGTGTCTCGAGCACTGTTTTTCTGTTTGATTATTACGTCTGTTGTCTCGTGCAATCTGTTTTTCTATTTGATTATTACGTCTGATGTCTCGCGCACTCTGCTTGTTGTTTGATTATTACGTCTGGTGTCTCGTGCACTCTGTTTTTCTGTTCGATTATTGCGTCTGGTGTCTTGCGCGCTCTGTTTTGTGTTTGATTATTATGTCTAGTGACTCGCGCACTCTGTTTTGTGTTTTGTTATCATGTCTAGTGTCTCGCGCACTCTGTGGTTTGTTTGTTTGTTTGTTACGTTAGTTACTCGCGCACTTTGTTTTGTGTTTGATTATTACGTTAGTGACTCGCGCACTCTGTTTTTTGTTTGATTATTACGTTAGTAAGTTGCGCACTTTGTTTTGTTTGATTATTGCGTCGATTGACTCAAGCACTCTGCTTTTTATCCGATCGCTACATGTAGTGACTCGCGCGTTCTTCTTTGTGTTTGATTATTACGTCTCGTGTCTCGCGCACTCCGTTTTGTTGTTGATTATTACGTCAGTGACTCTCTCATGTGTTTTGCTATTCTCCTCATTCTCCTGGCTTCCCACGAATTTGTGCCCATTTTGTCTCAAAATAAAATGATTTTTTGGGGGCTGAGTATTCACATGTGTGGTGTATAGTAACGCAATTATTCACCCCAGTGTTTGTGAAAAGTGGTGGATGTTTTAACCGCCGTTTCGAGGCTCAGTAATTATCTACCCCTATTCACCACTGCTTCGGTGGATAATTGTTAATTCAGTGATTTAAAAGTTGTTTTTGTTTTATTTCAGGTTTTCCACTATACTTATCTCAGTGCCATCAAGTGCGCAGCATGGATTCATTCATCACTAACCCACCTATCTATACAGATAAATGCCCAAGACTATCAAGTACTGTGCACATCAGACCCATGCTCTACATGTAGACCACAGGACCACCTGTTCTTTACTATCATGTGGCTACCAAGTCTACAATCAATCAATCAATCAATCAATCAATCAAAATCAAAAACTTTATTAATGTGTCAGTAAATGTTTTAGCTGAGGGAAAACCCTCTACTAATAGGGGACATCTATTCAAAACAACATTCAGGCCTACATGTACATGTACACGTAGCAATGAGCCGGAAACCTACACAGTATTTTCGTTAACTAACTCAAAATCACACAAATGAACATTAGAATTATACACGGGAATTATTATATCTTAATTATCCTTTGAACATGGTTGTTGATAGTTTACTCTACCAAGCATTGAATATACAATTTAAGAAAAAAATAGTGTAGATGTTTTTATTCACCTGTAAACTTCCAAGCCTAAGAAACTACTACATTTATGACTCATTATACAGTAACTGTCAAATTTCTAGCGCGCTCAATGGCCAAGAGCTATGGTTAATGAGAGTTTAGAAAATAGCTGTTATATAAACGGCATGGAATCTGACCGTGTATTATTTTCTTTTAATATATAGACTGAAAGCTGCGCGCACCTTGATCGGTTAAAAACCCTATTTTATCAGAGTATAAAACACAGAAAAGCCGTGTTTTATCGTTTTGTGCGCGTTAGATCTATATTTTAAAGCACATAAAGAAGCCAAAGCTATGTATTATACTGTCATAAAACACTCCGAAAAATTTGAGAACACTTGAGAAATATGGTAAACACTCGCCTGCGGCTCGTGTTTTCTAAATTTGTCTCGTGTTCTCAATTTCCCGTCGTGTTTTATGACAGTATAATACATGGCTTTGGCTTCTTTATTTGTTAAATAGAGCACGGCTAAAGTTATAGAGCACGCATGTCCCGGATGTTCTCTCCGCTCAGTTTAATCTTGATTTTCAAAGTTGAGCCCGGTAGCTTTTCTTCTTGACTCTTTTATCCGACTAATTAAGTTGAATGTATTACGAGTTTAACCAGCAATGCTTTACCTGTATTGAAACTGTATCATTGGAATGCTATTTTCTAAACCAAATAGAAGATGGTTTTCATATGTCCTATAAGAAATGATGCACTTTTGAGGTCTAGAAAAGCAGCTGAATTCACTCGCCTACGGCTCGCGATCGTGCATCCACTAGCTGCTTTTCTAGACCTCAAGCGTGCATCATTTTCTTTTAAATAGAGACTGAAACCAGCGCGCGCTCTGATTGGTTAAAAATCCTGTTTTATCAGAGTGTGCTACGCAGGCTAGTGACACAGTAGAACATCCAGTGTGCTCTTACCTCTTGTAAGCAACCACCTCTACTACAAGTATGACTCAATGGCCTGCATAGCACGTGCTGGAGTAATATAGAGTGCGAGTTGGAAAGGCGCGTACGACGGAAGAGTGACGAGAAAAGGGGAACAACTCCAGCGCCAGCTACACAGGCTAATAACTCAGTTTAGAGTTAACACCCCATGGGAGACGCGAACTCGGAATAAACCAATCCCAGAAGGTCTATCATCTGATATCAACGAAATCAGGTCACTGACCACCTGATGATATCCAACAATATCATGGTCACTTTCAAGTCAAGTAATAAAATTCTGAATTTAACTAAGCAAAAGTTTACGAAATTACAGTCAAACTTAAGACAGGAACATGTTGACGAGGCGAGTAATTCGAGGGAAATTTACGAAGAAAAACTGAACTAAATTTCGCGCCAAAAACGCGGCTGCTGCACTAAATGCGTTGCGTCTCCTACTCGCAGTTGTCTCAAAAATCGTCTTCAAACCAATTGAAAGGGGTACAGTTTTGGGTGGTGAAACTTGGTATAGAAGTTAGTTCCTGAAATGACAAAATAAATCAGCCATATTCCGTGTGGTGAAAGGGGGACAGTTTTGGGTGGTGAAACTTAGTAGAGAAGTTAGTTCCTGAAATGACAAAATAAATCAGCCATATTCCGTGTTGTGAAAGGGGGACAGTTTTGGGTGGTGAAACTTAGTAGAGAAGTTAGTTCCTGAAATGACAAAATAAATCAGCCATATTCCGTGCGGTGGTGGAAGGGGTACAGGTTTGGGTGGTGAAACTTGGTATAGAAGTTAGTTCATGAAGTGACAAAATAAATCAGTCATTTTCCGTGTGGTGAAAGGGGTACAGTTTTGGGTGGTGAAACTTGGTAGAGAAGTTAGTTCATGAAGTGACAAAATAAATCAGCCATATTCCGTGTGGTGAAAGGGGTACAGTTTTGGGTGGTGAAACTTAGTAGAGAAGTTAGTTCCTGAAATGACAAAATAAATCAGTCATATTCCGTGTGGGGAAAGGGGGGCAGTTTTGGGTGGTTAAACTTGGTAGAGAAGTTAGTTCCTGAAATGACAAAATAAATCAGCCATATTCCGTGTGGGGAAAGGGGGGCAGTTTTGGGTGGTGAAACTTGGTAGAGAAGTTAGTTCCTGAAATGATAAAATAAATCAGCCATATTCCGTGTGGGGGTTGTTGTCCGCCCTCTCTATGAATTCCATGAATTTCTTTTTCTTTTATAAAGATTAATTTACTAAGAAAGATGGGCGATACCCAATTTATTTATCCTATTTCAGACAAAAACCTAAAAAACATACCTTTCGGAATTCGGGCGATATATACCACTGCATAGCTTATATATAGTAAACTATACTCAGATTTATAAAACATGACGAAAACACGGGATAAATTTTCTATATTTCTCTCTAAAACCCAGAGTGTTTTATGACAGTATAATACAAGGCTTTGGGCTTCTTTCTATGCTTTATCGTATAGATTTAACGCGCGAAAACGATAAAACATGGTTTTTCTATGGTTTATCAGACTCTGATGAACTTGTTGTTTAACCGCGCGCACAGAATCCCGTCTATTTTATAAATTGGCAAGGGCATATTACTGTGATGACAGAGTTTGACAAAAAAATGCAAAGGTTTATACAACAATTACGTGGAAGCTCGGTGAAAAGTCCACGTGCAACAGAGCAAATTAAATGCAAATCGCTAAAATATGCGGCGAAGTTTTTGTCAGTGATTGGTTGCAGTTGTTAATCCATATTCATGACTACTTGTAGAATTTGACTCAAACCAAACAGTTCGCGAATGTGTGAAGACGCCGCCAAGAGCTTTCCTTGAAGAAGACGAAACAGGAACATTTAAATCTCAAAATTAATGGTGAGTGTGCATTATTGTTACGTTTTATGTTTCGTATGTTTGCTCCTTCGCCAAACGGAACAATTTACATCCTGCTTTAAGTTTCTACGTTCGCTCGCAATTTACTCGAGCTGCGTGTCGCTCTGTTGCTAAACCAAATCATCGTGGTTTAACGAACAACTCAATAAAGGATTGAGAAATAATTTTGTACAAATTTGTAAGATGTGTACGCCGAAAATGTTTTATATTTTCTTGGTGTTCTCGTTATGTGCGGCGCGAGTTAAAGTTTAAAACCGTTACCACGTGTAGTTCGTGTTGGGTTTGGTCGTTGCTTGGTGTGTACTTGGACATATATTAATTATCTCTAGAAAAATTACTCTACAGAAATTATTCCTATAACAGTAAACCGATATAGGTCGGAGTCCAATGCTGAATAGGGCTTTTTCCAATAAGTTTTCGTCACCGAACATTTATCCTACAATATTGTAAAGTATCGAAGGCTTTGTAGCTTTTACTGTTTAAAACTCTAGATCTGTAGCCATGACCTAACGTGCATGTCTCTTTGTCTTGTTCATATTAGAGAGAAGAAATGTCCAAATGAAGGAAGACGAAGAGGAGTGGAATTCATTGGTATGAAAGGATGGACAGTGGTGAAGAGTCAGTGGATTCATCAGAATTGGGACGACTAAAGATAAGAATTTCATTGTCAAATTTAGGATTAAAAATGGTGGCAATATATTTCAAACTCAAACCGTTCGATTAGTTATTTTGCTTTTTGTGTTTTAGTACCTTCAAGTCGTCGTGCATTTGGTTTCAAATACCAATAGCGTTTTCATTAGCTCCCTGACCTACGGAAGGAATCGGCTTAATTTGCCGGAATTATTGAAATATATTAGCCACCATTTTTTCGAAAGGATTTAGGAAATATTTTTTCAAGCGGTTGTCCAAAATAGCATTCGTGAAACCAAAGCGACCGTGGGTACTGTCCAAAAAATTAATCAAAAAAGCTGAAAATACGATAATAACTCGTGCTGATTGTATTTTTGGGGGGTGGTGGTGGGGGGGGGGGGGGGGGGGAAGGGTGGAATAGGTGTGTACCTGATTGCATATTGAATTGTCTTGAACAGGACAGTACCAAAGTAATTGGCAATATTCTCGGGAAACCGCTCCATATTTTTTCTGTATCGATCAGACTTAGTACTATTGATGTTGAAACTGTTTGTGAGTGGTTTAATAACGTGGAGCTTTGTTAAGGTGGCACTGTATCACGATCAAAATTTCAGGACAAAACTTGTAATTTTCATCTCGGAGTCGAAGTGGTAACTGATCTGATGTGATGGTCGGTGTTTTGTTTAGACAAGTTGTTTCATTGGGAGGGGCTTGTAGCTCGGTTAAACAAACAGGAAAGTCATTTTAGACTTCACAATTATTAATTCGAGTTGAAAGCGCCACCTTGCAATAGTTTCACGTTCTATACCACCAGGTTAATTTAGTTTACGTACTGTTGTCATGACTGTTTGAAGGGCTCTCCATAAAATGAAGAACAAATTGCTTCAAAAAGCATCTTTTACATTTCGGTGATCGGCTGAGGACCCATATTTATGGGGATTTCCTCTTTCCCTTTACTTATTTTGGCGTGTTCAATTCCATACGAGAAAGTTTACTTGAATCCTATTGAATGGAGAACCCTTCTATTAGTTATGTGATCTTGGTACGTAAAGTTTAGACTTTTACAAATCAATATCTGGTTCCTACGGGATGTCGCAAAAAGAAACAAAGCAGACAGCGAGCAACACTGATAACGAAAATCGGCTGAGATGAAATTGTCTTGATGTAGCGCCAAATTCTCAGAACTTAGTAAAAAGCAATGTATAGCAGTCAGTAAGGAGCATTGATATTTTGATCTCGAGTATGAAAGAGTTAAGGATCATGGACCACAGACAACAAAATAGAAAACATGTCTCTGTAAATATACTATAATATTTGGAATAAGTGAAAAGGCGATACTGAAATATTTATAAAATGTGTTCTTTTCCAAAACTATTGTCTCCAAAATAAACTTTTATGAACCTATTTGTCTTGGAATGGTGCAAAAACAATTACATTTTATTCCGCCGATTTTTTTAAAATAATCGTAGCTAAATAATGTTCAGCTGTAAATTAAATTCCATGCAGAATTTCCCGCGAATTTTGCTTTTGACAAAACCTTCCTTTTGATATGTACTTGTCATGTTATGTCTTACGTTTACATTTTGTCACTGAACATCCGAAAACTAAGAAATTTTGGAGATTATTTGAAAACCAAACTTTTCATTTTTCAATTTCTTTCGAAGACAGAATAAATTAATGTATACAATGGATTTTTTTACTTGCCTTATAACTTAATCAATATATTTGAGTTGAAGCCCTGGAAAATTTTACGTTGTTTTGATTTGTCGGCAAAATAATAAAAAAAAACAGACAGCTAGCGGGAATGATCAAGAAAATAATCGTCTGAGAGCAAGTGTGTTGATGTGCCACCAAATTCTCAGAACGGATGTTAAAAGCAATGTATTGCAATCTGATGATAATGAGAACTAATATTTTGAGCTTGAACATAAGAATCACGGACAACAAATCACAAAGTAGAAAACGTGTTTTTGTAAAATGCTTTTGAAATGTTGGAATGCCATGTTTTGATAACCCGATGTCAATTTTGAGTTGTTTTTGACGTTTTTCACACGTTCGTGTCCAATTTTTGTTACCAATTTTTGTTACCATTTTTGCACCAATGTTTCTTCTATAGTACAACCATTACTCACTGAGCAGGCAAATTTACAGATTTGTTTCTCCATTTAACCTGCTGAATGTACAGTTGTAACAAGCAACGTTCATGGATTATGATTTGGATTGTCAAATGCTATTTTAATCTTGCAAAATGTCTCGCAAATTTGGCGATAAATTAAACTATTTTGAGCTTTGATAGGAGAGTCATGGATCACGTACGGACCACAGATTACAATTATATAAATACTACAAAATCTGTACTTCCTGAAATATCTTGAGTTCATAACTCATCGATGTAAGCCGCAGTTTTCTTTCAAAAAGGATGTTTTGCGCCCTCGTCAAGTTTAATATTCAGATACTATTGTCTCCAAAATAACCTTTTAATGTGCAAAAACAATTACTCACTGAGCAAGAAATATTAATTTGGTTTTCATTTTCAAAATTAAAACGATGATGACATTTTGGAACAAATTTTGGCTTGTCAAATGCATTCAAAAATGTGTTTTTCCATACAGAATTTCTCGCTTATTTCGTTTTGATAAAACGTTCCTTTCATTGAGTAATTATCATCAGTTCATCTCTTGTTATTTTAAACGTTTTAATTTTACTTCTCAACGTCCAAACTAAGCTGATGATCTTTTTTTTCAATGTACTTCTGGTTATTCAATTATTTTTCGATTTATTTCAGGACAGATTAATTGTTTTTCAGTAGATATAATCGATTTTAACTTGAATTTTTTTTTATTTTGGTCCGTCAACCTCTATTTGTTGATCAATATATATTTCAAATGTAGGAAATGTTGGCACCGTTTTAATTTGGCGACAAACCGAAAAAAAGCAGACAGCTAGCATGAAAGATGAAGAAAATAATCGGCTGAGAGTAATTATTGTCTTGATGTGCCACCAAATTCTCAGAACATGTTAAAAGCAATGTATTGCAAACAGTAAAAGGAGAATTGAACATAAGAATCACAAAATAGAAAACATATTTTTGTAAAATGCTTTTTGAAATGTTGGAATTAAATGCCATGTTTTGATAACCAACTGATGTTAATTTTGAGTTGTTTTCAGTTGAAATTTTTCACACCTATATTTTTTGTATAATGCAACAATTACTCACTAAGCAAGCAAATTTACCGATTCGTTTCTCGGTTTAACCTGCTGAATGTACAGTTGTAAACAAGCAACGTTCATGGATTATGATTTGGATTATCAAATGTTATTTTAATCTTGCAAAATGTCTCGCAAATTTGGCGTTTATAAAACGGACCTTGAACACGAAGGCGAACGAGACAATAGCTGAAGATTAGCGAATACAATTTCGTTGTCTTTTTTGCTAATACTCTAAACTTTACAATAGTTTTTTCTAAACCATTTCGGTTTGCAAGAAATGTGTTACTAGCAAAATCAGATAGAAATTTGACACAATATTATCACAATTAGCGTCCGTGTTTTCGCTGAAGCAACTCGCTCAAAGTATTTGAAGTACACAATTTCACCAGTTATATTTTCTAAACGTTTTAATATGCAACTTACTGAGGACAAACGAGGAACCTTCAGAAATTGTACGATTTTTTATGTTCACAGTGGATTTAAAATTTGTCAAAGAACAAACATTTTTCAAAGCTGTCGCCTCCACGTGCAAAACTAAAATGCAAATTAGATTGTGAGTGCCGCATTCGTGTATTAAAACTTCAAGACGCAATTTTCGCCTGTAATGTTTTGAACTTCCAACTTATCAATATTTTCAATTTTAAAAAAGAAATGGCTTGGAATACTTCGCGTTTAGTTCAAATATTAATTTTAGTTTTCAATTTATTCTCAAGAAAGCTTAAATTTTCAGTTTGTTTATCGACATTTTTACCTGTGGTCCGTAAATTCTTAACTTTTTATTACAGTGTTGTAAATATTTGCGCGCCGTTTTGGGATTAAACATCTTTGTGTAACCAGATATTGACATTGTGTATTGTTGTACTTTTGATTGCTACACGGGACAAGAGAACGGAGCAAAAGATTGCATCGGAGCAGAAAATTTACTTGTTTTCAAGTTTAGAATGTTTACAAATCACAGAAATTGAGCAACATGGTGGGCAATTGGATTTTAATCGAGAAGGGTTCTCTTGCTCCTGTGTAAACAGATCAAAAGTTTTAAAACAGGGTAAGAGATGAAATAGCAAGCTACAAACATTTGTAAATCAAAATCGACTGGAAAACAAATTAAATGTTTGGAAAGTAAGAAAGACAAACAGCATTTCGTCGGCTTCTAAAACTTTTCCATTTCGGAATGAAATTATTTTGTCGGTTATTTTATTTTTGCCTGGTTTGTAGCTTGTAATTTCATCTTTTATTTTTATTTTCGAGAAACCTTTGCATCATCTCGCACGTAAACCATCGCTAAGATGGTTCAAAATTGAAAATTAAGTAGCGATTTGGCAAAAACTTAAGTCGGATTTCCAAAATCAAAATTGTTTTACGTGCGAGATGGTGCAATAGTTTTTGGCGGGATTTTTTTCATTTGTTGCTCTTGAGATTTTTTGGCGATCAAAAAAGTCTGAAGGGTAGCCTCTAAAAAATTTTCTGGAAATAGTTGCCAGGGGAAACGCTGTGCAAAAAAAAAAAATTTTCCCGCCAAAAGACTTAGTACAGTTTTTGAGAAGATTTTCTGGACACCTTTTTATTGAATTTCAATAAACTAATTAAAATATAATTGATGTTGATAGAGACAATAAAGAATAATACAATGATTGTTTGTTAATAAAACTTTATTGACAATGTAATAAATATGAAACCAGACACTTGTGTTGACTTTATTTGAGTATTACAAAGAATAAAATAATTACAATAAATATTAGTTATTTACATCGGTAAAAAAAAAATGGCGCATACGTATTTTTGGGCGCCTTGGAATATATTTATATTTTGGGGAAAAAAAAAAAAAAAAACGGCGCATGCGTATTTTGGGCGCCCGTATTTTTTCTAAGTCTTTTGGCGGGAAAATTAAAAATTTTTTAAACAGATGTTAGCAAGAAGTAAATAATTAAAAAAGTTGGCGCATGCGTATTTTAAGCGCCCGTATTTTTCTAAGTCTTTTGGCGGGAAAATTAAAATTGTTTAAACAGATGTTAACATGGATTAAATATCACAAACAAAAAATTCAACCTTGAAAACTTCGCAAATTTTGCTAAACCCGTGAAATAGATACTAGACAATTAGATTCTGAACATTAAATTTTGTTTCACGGTTGTTTTGAAATCCCCGACTTGACTTCCAGCCTGAAAAGTCTTGTTCCAAAAAAACTAATTGCGATCAATCTTAAATATTCTACCTTACTTTTAATACACGGTCCATTGAAGCGATAGGAACTTGAACTTGTTTGCTTTGCTTCTTTCTTCGTGTTGATGGCAAAATACTGATTCAGCCTCAAGAGTAAGCACCCTGAAAGAAAGAAATATAAAAAATAAAATTAATCATGGTTATGTGAAGTTTTATTTACCACGTAATGATATTGACAACAACTTTAAACGCGGACAAGCGTTATAAAATGTTGCCTTCTTCACCGAGATTCTTCAGTACAAATAACCAGCAATAGCGACACGAAAATTCATGACATAGAAATAAATAGCATCAATAAAGCTACTTACTTACTTAACTTAAATGTACCCTAATGCCGTTTTAATTTTGCAAGGTTTGAACTTCGCGGAAAGCTTCCAAAAAGCTCGTAATTGCACGTAAAAATATTCGCGATAAAACAGGTAATATTTAAATTTTCTTTCCGAGGATAAATTTGCATGTACGCGAACTCTACAGGAGTGTTCACTGTTTATCAACCTTACGTCAAATTTGTTTTGTTATTCAAATTTGCCAACCATTAAACAAAAGAACTCTTTGTTTCAACGGCCAATAGTTCTCTGGTTGGCGCATTAATAACAATAGGTGACGTAACGAGAAATATCGTTAGTACCGCGAATCTTTGTGCAATTACTCGTAAAATTAGAGAAATTCACGAATAAAAGGCATTAGGGTAGCTTCAAACGTTTGCACTACTAGATTATTCAGTGTACCGTATTTGACTTAGTAGATATATTACACAAGCGAAAGACTAAATATTTATAAGGTTTCCCTTTACCATTCCAAATGTTGTTCAAATGCAGGACTTTCACCCATGATATCTCCGCGTTATGAAATTGTTGAATAAAACTTTGGAAATAATTTGACAAAACCCGGGAAAATGTGCAAGACAATAGACCAATTTCGATATATTAATATTCTAACTTGGCTCCGAGGCTTAGGGGAATAAGACAAAAGAAATCGACAAGAAATCACATCGAGGTTGAGGGATGAATAAATCATTTCTTTTGACTTATTCCCCTAAGCCTCGGAGCCAAGTTAGAATATTAATATATCGAAATTGGTCTATTAGATACTATTATGGCTGAATTCATTGTTTTCCGACGACCCGACGACCCGACGACCCGACGACCCGACGACCCGACGACCCGACGACCCGACGACCCGACGACCCGACCTGCATTTCACAACAAGCTTTTGCTTCACGGGTTTGTTAAAATTCTACGATTAGGTACATGTATTCTTAATATTTAGAACCGAGCGGCTCGTAAAATACGATTAGCACACACGCAGAATCAGAAAAGTCGAGCATTTATGTGGCACAAGGTGGTTATGCTGTACAAGTTGGTTATGCTGTACGAGGTGCTTATGCATATTTCTTTATTTAATTATTTCCGATGGTGGTACGAGGTGGTTATGCGGTACAAGGTGGTTATGCGGTACAAGGTGGTTATGCGGTACAAGGTGGTTATGCTGTACAAGGTGGTTATGCTGTACAAGGTGGTTATGCTGTACAAGGTGGTTATGCTGTACAAGGTGGTTATGCTGTACAAGGTGGTTATGCTGTACAAGGTGGTAATGCTGTACAAGGTGGTTATGCTGTACAAGGTGGTTATGCTGTACAAGGTGGTTATGCTGTACAAGGTGGTTATGCGGTACAAGGTGGTTATGCGGTACAAGGTGGTTATGCTGTACAAGGTGGTTATGCTGCACAAGGTGGTTATGCTGTACAAGGTGGTTATGTGGTACAAGGTGGTTATGCGGTACAAGGTGGTTATGCTGTACAAGATGGTTATGCTGTACAAGGTGGTTATGCTGTACAAGGTGGTTATGCGGTACAAGGTGGTTATGCTGTACAAGGTGGTTATGCTGCACAAGGTGGTTATGCTGTACAAGGTGGTTATGCTGTACAAGGTGGTTATGCTGTACAAGGTGGTTATGCTGTACAAGGTGGTTACGCGGTACAAGGTGGTTATGCTGTACAAGGTGGTTATGCTGCACAAGGTGGTTATGCTGTACAAGGTGGTTATGCGGTACAAGGTGGTTATGCGGTACAAGGTGGTTATGCTGTACAAGGTGGTTATGCTGTACAAGGTGGTTATGCTGTACAAGGTGGTTATGTGGTACAAGGTGGTTATGTTGTACAAGGTGGTTATGCTGTACAAGGTGGTTATGTGGTACAAGGTGGTTATGCGGTACAAGGTGGTTATGTGGTACAAGGTGGTTATGCTGTACAAGGTGGTTATGTGGTACAAGGTTGTTATGCTGTACAAGGTGGTTATGCTGTACAAGGTGGTTATGCGGTACAAGGTGGTTATGCTGTACAAGGTGGTTATGCTGTACAAGGTGGTTATGCTGTACAAGGTGGTTATGCTGTACAAGGTGGTTATGCGGTACAAGGTGGTTATGCTGTACAAGGTGGTTATGCTGTACAAGGTGGTTATGCGGTACAAGGTGGTTATGCTGTACAAGGTGGTTATGCTGTACAAGGTGGTTATGCGGTACAAGGTGGTTATGCTGTACAAGGTGGTTATGCTGTACAAGGTGGTCATGCTGTACAAGGTGGTTATGCTGTACAAGGTGGTTATGCTGTACAGGGTGGTTATGCTGTACAGGGTGGTTATGCTGTACAAGGTGGTTATGCTGTACAAGATGGTTATGCGGTACAAGGTGGTTATGCGGTACAAGGTGGTTATGCTGCACAAGGTGGTTATGTGGTACAAGGTGGTTATGCTGTACAAGGTGGTTATGCTGTACAAGGTGGTTATGCTGTACAAGGTGGTTATGCTGTACAAGGTGGTTATGCTGTACAAGGTGGTTATGCTGTACAAGGTGGTTATGCTGTACAAGGTGGTTATGCTGTACAAGGTGGTTATGCTGTACAAGGTGGTTATGCGGTACAAGGTGGTTATGCGGTACAAGGTGGTTATGCGGTACAAGGTGGTTATGCTGTACAAGGTGGTTATGCTGTACAAGGTGGTTATGCTGTACAAGGTGGTTATGCTGTACAAGGTGGTTATGCTGTACAAGGTGGTTATGCGGTACAAGGTGGTTATGCGGTACAAGGTGGTTATGCTGTACAAGGTGGTTATGCTGTACAAGGTGGTTATGCTGTACAAGGTGGTTATGCGGTACAAGGTGGTTATGCTGTACAAGTTGGTTATGCTGTACAAGGTGGTTATGCTGTACAAGGTGGTTATTCGGTACAAGGTGGTTATGCTGTACAAGGTGGTTATTGCTGTGCAAGGTGGTTATGTGGTACAAGGTGGATGGTTATTTGGTATAAGGTGTTTATGCTGTATAAGGTGTTTATGCTGTACAAGGTGGCTATGCGGTACAAGGTGGCTATGCGGTACAAGGTGGTTATGCGGTACAGAGTGGTTATGCTGTACATTAGGTGGTAGCCTCCCTCATATTGGACAGTTTATCACTTAAATAATTGCAACAGTTTTTCTCTTATCTCCCTGATTGTTTCTGAAAATAGCTGTACAATGAAAATGATCCCTTCAAGACTACATTACAATTTTCTCCCCGCATTGTGTGCTAATCGCTTAACAAAGTAATAGTACTATCATTTAGTAAACATTTGCTTTAAACCACAACAAAGTAAAACACAACTCACCAAGTGAATGGAGTCCATTCTCTTGAGCACTCAGGTGATTTTGTTTCTCTACATCATAGCTTTTGTCTGTTCTGTACCTAGCAAGAAAAACAAAATGTTTTGATTAATGATTGGCCTTAGTTTTAAGCTCTTTACATAATATTAAACCAATAAAATTTCCATAGCCTTGGTACAGTACATTTAGCAAGGACTCTGCAAGGTTTCAAACCTACTGTACACATAACAGTACATGCAGGATCTTCAAAAGAGAAAGTCCTCACCCTCTTTGATTTATCCCATGCCATAAAGAATACACTCAGCCAATCAGAATGCTGGCTTGAAAGCCACTTATCTATTTGGCAGTATCCTATGCAAACAAGTTATACTCAATAAATTTCTCGGATAGGTTTGGTAAATTGAACATTCCAAGTAGTCTGATTTTGAAATAAAAAATTACTATTTGGGGTTGCAGATCTTTCTTAGAACATTAATTAGGAACTTCAGATGAACGTCAGATATCTTTAGAAAGGGCCAAAAAAATCATAATCAGACAATTTTTGGATTGTTGGCATTGACCATTTTAGATTCATGCATGCTCAAAATATCAAGTTGACAGGTCAGCTATCTGGTAAATCATTTGCCAAGTTTCCTTGATAGACGACTCCCCAGACCGGCCCTTGACTCCACAAAAAATACATAACATTGTCTTAAAATTCAAACATTTTTCATTTAGGATGCCAAAAATTAAAGAAATCGGTTTTAAAAATACAATTTTCTGCCAAAAAGCTCAACTCAAAAATGTAACGAATGCGGCAATAAATAGGATCGACCACCTTAATCTTGTCATACATATTAATAATGTTGTTATACACCTTAATCTTGTCACCTGTCTACTTAACAATTTCCAATTTATTTAAACAGGAACAAGAGATATTGAAAATTTATCATGCTTAACTTGGGACTTGAGGGTAGGCCCCACCCTCCTCCTGCCTATAAATGTAGTTTCACATCAATGGTCTGTTTATATAGTTTTACAAGGTTAGGGAAATGCTCGCCATCTTCATTCATTATAAATTCTCTACTGCCCTGCAGTGACTGCTAATTGGGGACACTATATAACATAAAATGCATAAATAGAAAATATTGTTCCATTATAATTGCTAGTTATCAGACCTAATCATGTAACCTGAACCAACCCAAAACAAGAAAACTGTGACTCACCTCATAAGGAATCCATTCTTTTAACCACTGTGATTTTCTCCCTCACATCAATCTCGGCACATAAATGAGTAGCTCTTTTTGTTGCTTGTCTGTTTTTACCTAGCAATAAAAAGGAAATATTTTGATAAATATGGTAGCCATTGCAGTTAGCCCTATAATCATAGCCCTATGGGAGATGCAGTGGCCTAATGGTTAGCGCGTTGAACTCTGGATCGAATGGTCTGGGTTAATGAGCCCTGGCCGGGGTCACTGTGTTGTGTTCTTGGGCAAGACACTTAACCCTCACAGTGCCTCCCTCCACCCAGGTGTATAAATGGGTACGGACGAACTGTTAGGGCAACCTATCAAAATGTTGGGGGGTAACCTGGTGTTGGACTAGCATCCCACCCAGGGGGAGTAGCAATACTCCTAGTCAGCATCAAGCTACAGAAGCCAGGATAAGCTCCGGCAGTGTGAGCCAGTTTGGCCCCAAACGGCTTTTCCTCTTCACCGCTATTAGGTTTACAAACCACATTAAACAATTTCAAAACCAAGCTTGACTCATTTGGCAGAGCCCTACTAGAAGAGTTACATGTATTATAAAAAGTAGCCTGGACTCAAACTCCTGTTTCCTCCCATCTTTGGATTAAAGTTATGTCGTGAAGTACATGACAGTCTGCATTTAAAGTCCAGGGGGCCTTGGGGTGGTATTTCATAAATAGAGTGGGTAATTATAAATTGAATACTAATTTTAGTGGGACTGAGCATGAAATATTTAGATCGAACATCTTCAGATATTCCTTGAATTTAATATTCTTCAGCAGTCCTTGGTAAAACATTTTGGAAAGTAGTCAATACATTAGTCATACAGTAGAGTATGTGTTTGAAGTTATGTACTGTATGGGATAATTATAGCTGTTCAATGCTTTCTCATGGTATACCATTAACATCCTTGAAAAATAAAGCTAACTTGTACGTTTTTCATGGTTGGACAAACATTTCACAGCCTGTAGTGTGTGCCATTACCATGGCTGCCACCATACTGTCCCATAAAGAAAATTATAACAATTTTTAGTGACCACGATCACAATAATAATTATTAAGACCAATCAAAAATGAAAAGTAGACAATTTACAATAATTAGATTTATTTTAAGTTCGACAGAAAATTATTTCCACTGACCATAATAACATCAAGTAAGTAATACAGTTCAAAGCTCCCATATAAAGCGGACACCCTCAAGAAGCAGAAAAAATGTCTGCAGCTGGACCTGCCACTTATGGAAAGGTATAAAATACAGAGTTTGTACAAGTAGAGCTGTGCACTTAAGAGTGTCCGCTCAGAGAGCTAATTCGACTGTATTCAAAAATCACCCCAACCCAAAACCAAGAAGCAGCATCTCACCTCATATGGAGACCATTCTCTGTCAAGTCAGTGGTTTTCTCTCTCTGTATCAGGCTCAGTACAATTAATTGCTTTGAATTCATTCTTGTTTGTCTGTTTTATACCTAGCAACAAAAAGAAAAATTAATGTGTTGATTAATATTAATAGCCTTGTAAACAACTTCATCATTAATAATACACAGGAACAAAGTAGATTGTTGTACACAGTCTTTGGTAATAAATGGGACTACAGCTTGTTGGGTGCACCCTAGTGTAAACTGAGGGTGATGGCAACACAACCCACAAAATGAATACAATGAGGGTGGTAGCGACACACCCCACAAAATGAATACAATAAGAGTGGCAGATAAGGGTCAAAGAACTGGCTGTTACCCTTTGAAATTTGAGCGATTTTCAACAAACTGGTGTTCAAAACTGCATATTCTACATGATCAAAAAACAGCTGTAAAATACTCCGACTTGAATTTGAGACAGCAGACATTCCTTCGTGCTTGCCCCTCCAATCAGAAGAGCGAGCATTGTAGTTGTCAAATATGAAAATTTCAGATCAACCATCAATGCACAGCGGCTTGAAAATAAAGCCCGTCAGAGTCGTGAACTGAAGTAAGCCCTAACCTCTTCCACCTCATTTTGGCATGAAAAAAAAAATCGGTAAAAGTAGCAATGAAAAAAATTAAGTACAGAAGATGCAGTATGATGATTTTTTCTGAGGAAATTAAAAACGATTGAAGTGCGGTTTCGTGACTAATCGAGACAGGCCGTTTATTTGCTTTCCTTGCGGTGTCATCTCACATCTGATTGGTGCTACACAATTGAAATGTCAAAATAAAATCAAAGTGTTCATGCTTTTTTAACTTGCTCTGTAACGATGCAAGCTTTTTAATAAGAGGCTATAGACACAAAGGTCAGTTCATGTTGTTGCCAGAAACAAGGCTCTTGAAATAAAACAATGTCACGCAAGGTCCTTTCATGCAAGAACAGATTGATGAAAGCTGCTTTTGTGCTAAAGCAAACACTATGTAAACAGTCGCATCACAGAAAAGAGGCTACAATAAGCTCTAAGTGCATGTAGTTAAAATTTGTAGTCTTGAAGAACTACAACTAGACTTCAAGGGACATTTAAGGTCATTTTAAAAGTTTAGGCCTAGATGTCGGAAAAAATATGTAAAATACATCATCGCTGCATTTCTATGGTAACACTGATGCCATTCAAGCCTACCTTTTTGGAAAGCTCATTTTATTTTTCTAGTAATTGGGTGTAGTAGCTAGCCATACGGAGCTCTGACAGTGAAGTATTTAGGATGGTGTGCTCTTGAAAAATCAAGGTGAGTTACCTTCAGTGTATAGAGTGTGGAGCAGCCACTTGCAGAATGATGTAATGATTCAACTCCTCCAATGCTCACATTTCCCATAGAGACTTGCGAGCTACGATTGTAGCCATACGGTCAGCAAGAAGGATAAACATGTCGAGTTTATAGTTTTTATAAAGTTTATTTTGTCTAGTAATGGCATGTGTTGGATGACTATGTTATATCACAGTTTCACGCCTGCCCGGACGTGATTCCCAAAGAGTCGGTAAGTTACATGTCAGATTGATTCTGTCAAGTCAAAATCGTCTTGAACCTCGTCAGCCTTGTCAAAGAGGAGAGGGGAAGGTCAAAATAATAAAAGCAGCCGTCAAAACTTTCAGGCAAAACAGTTGGCTAAGAGACAATGAAGTGCGTGAAGAGGAATTTTGGGAAGAGATGGCTCGAAGGAAATTAGAGCCTACAACTCAGTCATTTCACAATAGTAGTACAATCATACATCTAACCCTCTAACAACTTCAGTTATCTGGTCAACAACTCCTGGACCTGATTTTTCAGAAAAACTGCATAGAGAAATTCATCAAGTGGACACTTCATTAGCAGGGGATACTAGTGTTACTTCAGCAACAACCATCAGTCATATTCATCATGGTTATCTGACTTGGGCTCCTTGTGAGTCCAACTTTGCATCTCCCCTAGGACACTTTCAGCCGTACACCAAACCACAGTGGGGTCCAGGCATCTGAAGCACATCAACTGCTTATTTCAGCGGAGTCAATTCAACCCCTTGTCATCACTCAGCTCAAGCTTTTGCAGTTCAGGAACCTGTAGATGCATTTATTGACCAGCTGAGAGATGGACAAGAAACTTACTGTTTTCCAGACGAGCTTCAATAGTTCACAAACAGATTCGAGTATAGTTCTGTTGCGGGCACAAGAGCAACAGCGATTGCCGCCACTTGAGCTCTTCAAGTTCACAGACAAGCCTAATGAGTGGCCAAAGTTTATTGAGAGATTTGGTGATTAAATACACAACAAGACAATGATTGAATGGCCTAGCTACCTCTTTCAAAATCTGGATGGTGAAGCTAAGAAAACGGTGTAAAGCTTGAGTGTCACAGGCCATAGTTACCCAGCTGCCCTGATCAAGACACTGAAATGGGAACCCCAACAGTGTCACATCAGCTTATATTACCTGAAGAGCATGCTTGGCAGTCCGTACATAAGATCCAAATGATAGGCAAGCATTGCATGACTATTGCCTGTACAACAGTAAGTCTTCAGTTGCATCAATCCTCTTGCCACAAGGATCTGAGGATCAGCGAAACAGCAGTAGCCACTTCAACCCCGAGCCAGGCCAAGTCTGATTCCACAAGAAAAAGGGCGGAAACAAGGTCCAGTGAAGTGAAAATATATGTGTTGTTTGTCCTGACAAGCACCATGTTGCCTTTTGCCCAGTTTTTTAAGTCCAAACAGAAAGAAAAATTGCAAACGAGGACTGATGCATAACAAGCCGCATTTCAGTCTCCTTTGGTAATAATTATATCTAATCATGTCCCACTGTGAATTCACTTGGGCTTGTACAATTATGGCATTACCAAAACATTCACATAGACTTTGACCGGTCTCTCCGATGTATAAGAGGGGGCATTGACAGTAAGAGATGCAGTACACCATGTTTTCTGATTTCACGGATGGTGGTTGAACTCTTTGGGCCACGTACATTGATGTCAGACGTGGTGTATTAGCAGGTGTGGCAATGGAGGTGTTGACATGCAAATGAACCTGGTACTTCTGTTGTGCACTTGTCAGAAGTGTGTACCAGGATGTTCCTCAGGCTGAGATCGCGTCGATAGGCAATGACAGGTGAAACGGGAAATATTTCAGCGGTCGTTGGATCACTTGTCAAGAATGTTTAAAAAGTTGTTAATCAAGATGTGCTTAATGCGTGAGCTCAATGGGTGGTAGGTTAGTACCAGAGGCATTCTTTCTTCGCTTACAGGATTACATTTCTGAAGTGCTTCATGGCGGCTAACAGAGGACACCCTTTCTCGATCATCGTTACTTAGTAACTCAGAGGGATAGCCACGGGTTTCGAAGAACGTTGTCATTTTCTGGCATTGCTGAGTAAAGTCGTTGTCATCAGAGCAGATACGGTGGAGGCGTAGAAACTGGCTGTACGGGATGCTGTTTTTACAGTGCTGAGGGTGAGAAGAGGTGTAGTGAAGGTAGTTGCGGTTGCCGCTTCCTTTGTAGTAAACAGATGTTGCAATTTTACTGCCAGATATGCGGAGTGTGATGTCCAGGAAAGGTAGCTCAGTTTGTGAGATGGTGTGCGTGCCCCTTGATCGCATGAGGCCGCTCCAACGACATCGTCAATATACCGCTTATATAGTGGAGGAATGTATCATGTGTACATGTAGGTGGACAACATTCGCTCCTCCATATATCCAACAAAAAGACAGGCGTAATTAGGGCCCATTTTACTCCCCATGGCTACCCCACAAACTTGTTGGTGATATTGGTTGTTAAAGGAGAACGCATTCAGTGTGAGAACTAGTTCAGCTAAACGGGTTAATGTTGAAGTTGGCAGCTCGAGCACAGGGCACTTGTCAAGAAAATAAGCTAAAGCCTGTAAACCACAGACATTACATTAGGTATTACTGTGTACAACGACTTGACGTCCATCATAAAGAGGAAGCGTTGATCAGGATTGGAATTGTTGAAATCGAAGGTGTTGAAGATTTCGAGGGGGTGGTTAGTGTCCTTGACAAAGGATGTCAAGTTGGCCACAAGGGGTGACATAACTCTGTCAAGGTAGGCAGCGATGCTCTCCGTTGGGCAGTTACATTCTGACACAATTGGTCTTCCTGGGTTGTTGGGTTTATGGATTTTCGGAAGCAAATAGAAACGAGAAGTACGGGGTGAGTTGATGATAAGATTTTTTGCCGAAGGTGGAAGTTCATTTTTCAAGATCATACCTTCATGGTAGCCTTAACTTTGTTCTGGTATTCCTTAATAGGATCACTATCAAGGCTATCGTAAATATGACCATCCAATAGCCCAGGAATGTCTGAGTACAAAACAATGTCTTGAGGGTCACTGCAGAGGACCACACCACACTCTCTTACACAAAGATTGTCGAGCAGTTCGACCAACGCCCAAAGCAACAATATTCAGCCACCCGCTTCTCCACAAGAAGATGCAACCTCAAATATGTGCAATCCAGTACAGCTCCATTACCTGTTGTTCCATCAGTTGTCCAGTGAAGCATCAAGTGAGTTTGTGTTCAGCCTCGAAGAAAGGTCCTCCTTCTGCCAGTTCAGATCCAAAGTCAGAGAGGTTTAGTCAACACATATGATGTTCTCAAGTGATCCTGGAAATGACTTGACCCTGATTAGAAAGGACTTAGCAGACCACCTTCAACTTGGTGGTGACCACCAACTTGGTGGTGACCACCTTCAACGTGGATGCTAAGACCCAGAACTTGAGCAGAGTGAGCTTTAGTCTGTCAGTATTGGTACACAAAGGCAACCAGTATTGGTACAATGTACATGAAGCGTGGCTCATTGAGAAACTCAATGGTGATCGAACTTCCTGAACTTGAAGGTTGTGATGTGATGCTTCTCATTGGATCTGACATGGCCCTGCTTATTGATTCACCTCCAAGTCTGCCAATGATGATGGGATGAGCCCATCACCATTAAGACTCCCCTAGGATGAACCCTGTTTGGGAATGTAGACAATTAACAGACACTGAAAACAGAATCAACGAAAACTTCCTTTTAACTGACGAAGGAACCTGTTTGCAGCACCAGACTGAACGGTTTTGGGAGATAGACTTGTACGCAAACAACCAGGCACTCTCTGTTTCTGCCATGTCAGCTCTCATGAGAGACCCAGTTCTTTGATAATTATGGAGTACATTTTGGACACTGACATGAGCGATGATACAGTACTGGGATTGGTGCTGTTTTCCCAAGTGAATGATGGCCAGGGGAAGGTGATCGTGTACTCGAGCTGAACGCTTAGCAAGTCTGAGAGGAATTACTCCACTACCAAGTGGGAGATGCTGGTCCTGGTGTACTATTCACGCACTTCAGACACTAGAAGTTTGTGGCACGAACTGACCATGCTGTACTGCATTGGCTGACAAACTTCAAGGAACTGACTGGGCAGGTAGCACGTTGATTAGAGAGGCTTGGAAAGTTTGGCTTCAAGGTTCCAGGCTGTCCCAGCAAGTGCTTTGGAAATGCGGATGGATTGTCCAGGAGACCCCCTGAACCAAACAGTGTGCTGCCTTGGATCCCTGTGGTCAGTAAGGTTGCCAACGTATACATGTACTCCCCCAACTGGTGTCCAAAGTGGAAGTCAGCAGAACTTCATAAAGGACAGATCTATGGTTGACTTCCATTGGTCGTGTATTGGCCTGGAGAGAGCTAAACACTGAGCCACCTTCCTGAGCAAGTTACAGGGAACAGGCCCTGCAGTGCATAAGCTGTGCACCCATTGGGATGAGATCGAGTCCCGTACCGCCGATGGGAAGATGAACAAGGTTGCTGTGACAAGGTTCCTGTTGGTTGTTCCTACGTCCCTTGTTCCTGAAGTCCTGCCACACTTCATGACAGTCCAAGTGCATGGCTTGGGCATGGCTAAGACCCTGGGTAAAGTTTGTGAGTGTTTATATTAGCCTGCCCAGTGAGAGGATGTTGAAGATTGGCTTCAGCAATGCATCAAGTGCTCCACTGAGAAATCAGCCAAAGCAGACTCCTCTGTTAGCTGAGTGTGTACCTGGTCATCCCCTAGAGAGAGTAGCCATACATGTAGATATCCTTGGACCTCTACCAGAGATGGAAAACCATACATACATCATGGTGGTTGCTGATGACTACTTCCCAAAGTGGACAGAAAGCTACTCCTTGCCAAACCAGGATGCATGGACCATGGCACAGAAGCTCGTAGATGAATATTCATCTGACGATTTGGTGCGTCGGAAAGGATCCACAAGGTTCAGGGCCATAAATTTGAGTCCACCCTGTTCAAGGAAAATGTGCGATCTATTGGGAGTGGGAAAAACTCAGAACTCACCCGGAAGGAGATGGAATGGTTGAAAGATTTAACTGTACATGTACGTTAGCGGCGATGCTTCCTAAATATGTCAGCCAAAATGAGCAAACTGGGATGTCCATTTTCCAAAAGTGATGATGGTCGATTCATGTACACTAGTACTGGAATGGTATGCCAAGTTCCCTCCATTTTGCCCAATCTTTGGACATGACATATGTCTGCAGCAGAATTGATGTTTGGACAAACAGTATGTCAGTGCGCTTAGAGAGAGTCTGAAAGAAGTACATGAGTTGTGGCTAGAATCCAAATCGGAGCCAAAAATAGTACTATGACAGGTGAGCAGCTGACAACCATATGCTGTTGGAGATTGGATGTGGCTCTATCACCCAGTAATATTAATCAAGAGAGGTCAATCAGTGAAGCTGTACTCCCCATGGAAAGGACCTTAAATTGTGGTTTTGACTGTATTGCAGATATGACCTACTGCACTCAGCCTGAAGGAGATCCAGCAGGTAGAAGACAGATTGTCCACTTCAATTGCCTTAAGCCATGTCATGCGCACCCAGCAGAAATGGATGCACAGATAGTGAATGAAGAAGTTGGCGCTGAACCAGAACCCAATGCAGTTACTGAATGTCACTATGTTCCAGATACAACAGATCTAATGGACCCTAATGTATGCTGAGGATCAACCTGTCCAAGTTGTGTTTGATGGCACACAAGCAGACGACATTGGAGAACATCCCTTGGATAATCTGGATCCACCCAGCAGATGAAAATAGAAGAGAGCGCAGACCACCTGCCTGGCTCAGAGACTATGTTCTTGATTATTTTATTTTATATTAGATGTTTTTTGAATGTTTACATGTAGTTTTCCTTATGTTGGGCATGCTGCTATGCTGTCACCGTGCGTCATTAACCTTAACAGTTGGCATGAGGTCACGCCTAATTCTAAGGAGGGGGGTAGTGTAGTGAGTGTGACATAGCATGACAATAATAGAACACTAATATAATTGTTGTAGGTTGAACAGAAGTTGTTCTCCCAGATGATGCGTTAATAAAATGTAAAAAAAGACTAAAAATAGAGAAAAAGTGTCATATAGTGAATAGTCACAAACGCTAAGATTCTAGCATGTCTGTGTCGACCCGAAGACTTCCGAAGATTGTTGAAGATCACCCGAATATTTACGAAGATTTCCCAACTATCTTGGAAGGTTCGTGAATACTTTCGAAAATTTTACGAAGTTTTAGGAAGACAAAGAGCTCCAGCTCTGCCTAAGTAAACGTTAATTTAAACAGTTTATTACTGTAAGTGTATTATTAACAAGTAATCAGATGATTTTTCTCGTAATTTGGAATAAATAAGCGCTTTGTCTTGTAAATTTTTCCACAACTACAAAATTCTTTGAAAAATTTTCTTGTGCTTATACACTGTATATTACAAATTGCACTTGAAATCATGTGATTGCCTAATATACTAATAATTTAAAAACAACTATGAGCCTGTGGTGATATCAGTCCAACATTTGTTGTCTTGTTTATTGCACAGTAAACACAGGACAGACTAGGCAGTACTTTGGTAGCACTTTAATGGGAAAAAGAGTGAACTGGGCATAAATACATGTAGGTCACAACAGCTGGTAACAATAAATCGAGTCACATAATTTATGTATTAATAATAATGTAGACTGCAAAACAGTCTCTTTTTCTCGAGATATTGTGTGCGACGCGCAAATTGAGAGGCGCAAAGCGCCGATAATCTTCGCGCGAGCCTTGTAAGAGGCGAGAAAAGAGAGATTTTCAGCGTCTCTCTCCAATCCCTCTCGTAATTTTCACGCTCGTTCCAGATCCTTTTCGGGCCAGGTTCAGCCAACTCTTGCGCTAAAATATGGACTGTTTTGCAGTCTAATAATAATGTAATAAAAATACCAGGCAAAAGCCTTTTTTCAGTAATGAAAGGATTTTGTGACGTTTCCCCCTGCAATTAACTCCATGAAGTGCTGTCGTGTAATTAACTGTGTCTCTTTTCAGTTTGGGAATGTAAATAAGCTAAGTGTACATTAATATTTATGGATAACAATCACTTTATTCAGTTGTCTGCATTGCGTGTCATTAAAGCTACATATAGAGAGATTTTCAATTGAGTATCGAAAGTAATCCAAAATTGGTTTTGCTTTAGTGTGTTCTGTGATTGGTTTAAAAAAACTCGCGCCACCTACATGTACTCAACCAATCAGATACTAAACTGGTCAATCCTACTAAACCAAAACCAATCATGGTTTTGGTTTTGGTTTTACGACACTCAAATGAAAACCACTCAACTATACTAGTCTAATAGTAACATCAATCTCTACAACTCACCTCATGATCATGTGCAATCCATTCTCTTATAGATTTTCTCTCTATGGTACATCGGTCTTGGCAGATATTGCGTTAATTGTTGCTTGTCTGTTTCATACCTATCAAAAGATAGAAGAATGTTATGATTAATATGGTAGCCTTTACATGTATAATTAAAGTCTCTTTATATTATAGTAGCTGGTGATCAGTCACAGGTACGACCAGGTACCTGTAGCCTTTTTTTCAGCTGAAGGTGTGAAGCAAAATATATAGGAGAAACCATTGCTTGTAGGGTAAATGAAAAGCCATTAAAAATATATGTTTACTATTCTGTTTGCAAAATTTCTTGATGGATTATTATGACTATTCCAATCCATACTAATTTTAATGTCAACTTTAATTCAATATTCCGAGATCCCTTTAATATAAATATACTGTAAAGTTTTGTTTAAAAGTACAAAAGTAATGGTCCTCGTTAACTTTGATTGAATTTATCAGCCATTTGCTATCATTACTTTCAGAGTTGCTACTTTCGGGGTAGCTACATGTCAAATGTGACTCACCTTAAATTATATGGAAGCCATTATCGTTGTGTGATTTTCTCTTTTCACATAATAATTGCTGGGTCAGCAGATTGTATTATTGCTTTAATTTCATTTCCTAGCTGGAAAGAATCAGAAAATGTTTTGATTGGTATGATAGCAATGTATAACAAGTAACACAATCATTGAATGGAGTTTATCTATCTACCCCATTGTGCCATTGTTGCCGGTGTGCAACAAATGCAGACTGCAGACTAACCCTAACATATCCCTAACCCTAACCAAAAACTAACCCTAAAAATTAACCCTAATCCTAACACTAACAATTTTTAGGGTTAGGGTTAGTTTTTGGTTAGGGTTAGGGATATGTTAGGGTTAGTCTGCAGTCTGCATTTGTCGCACACCGCATTGTTGCACATGTGTGATGACTAGAGCTTAAAATTTAAAAACGCTGACACACAGTGCTTTAAAAACAAGAGCCAGAATGGCTTTAAGCTCTGGCAAGTGGATTGCATATAAGCGTTGTGATGCAAGAACATGATGTAATTGGGTATCAAAGGTTACATGATGTTCAGTGGAGTGGAACTGGCAATAAATACAATTTTAACCCACAATCGTGATCCGTTAATGAAAAGTGTTTCATAACTAGCACAAATTGAACCCTTTTTATATAAAAGGAAAATTGTTATTTATAAGCTATTCACTCAAAAAAAAAAACCTCAAACATTTGCATTTGTAAGCAAGATGAAAGTGAACAATAGAGAAAATGAATTTTCGGCAAACAACCATGTGATGCCTGCTCCAAGCAAAATATCAAACTACATAGAGTTTTATTCAGAGTTTTAGCCAGTGAAAGTTTTTTTCGCCTCGGTAATTAGGCCAATTTCGATATATTAAAATTCTAACTTGGCTCCGAGGCTTAGGGGAATAAAACAAATGAAATTAGTTATTCATCCCTCAATTCTTTTCGATTTATTTTGTTTTATTTCCCATAAGCCTCAGAGTCAAGTTAGAATTTTAATATAGTGTTGTCTGAACATTGCATGGAATAAATTATATTTCATTCGCACATGAGTTTCGTACACGAATAACGCAACCACATAGAGATCTAATATAAAGCACATAGATCAAATCTGGCTCCTCTGCTAGCTTCTGCTCCCTGTGCCCTGCTACAGAATAAACTTTGCTTATTCGATGTGCCTCAATGACCGATTCCAGCCGTGAGGTCCGAAAAACATCCGAATATGGTACAGAAGAGGAAACGACTGGAAATCGTATGACCTTGGCACACCTTTGTGACCTATCGTGATATTTTCTGCTCAAACTGTATTTTAAAGCTTGGTTCGTCCCAATTATGATGAGCGATGCATGATGGGAGTCACATCGGTGGAAGACATTCTGTTGCTTATGCTTGTTGCATACTAGTTCTCACTGGTTAAAAGAACATAAGCACATAAGCACAAAAAATGTCCTTTTTCTTGTGCTTATGCTTGTACTTATTTCACAAGTGGGAACTAGGCGTCAAACGTCATAATCAACAATAGCTGCATCACCAATGAAATAAGCATTCTGGGGTACATTACATGCAAACCATTTACGTTTCCCAGCTTAAACACTTTAGCAGGTAGATTTGATACAAACTTATAGCTAGCTATGCAAACAATAAATCTCCAGAAAGCTCAAGGTGAGCTCTAGACAAGCCTTCATTCCCTCTTCAAATAAATTGAGTTAATTTGAAGGCTCTATTATCCGACTATTATGAAATTCACAACATCATGGAACAGTTATCTCACTAGTCCATTCTATTACCATTTCACAGCCATCACTCATGATTCACTTCTATTTCCTAACTCTTTTGCTCCTCATATTCAGAGTAATTCAGAACTCACTCTCCGTTTTTTTACCCATTCCAGCGAAAATAAGGATCACCTCCATAGCTAGTGGCCGCCATATTTAAATTCTTCAATATTTCTACTTTCGTCTGAAGATTCAAAGTTATCGAAAAATAGCCATTACCCCGTTTTGATCGAGCTGGCCGCCATTTTGAAAAGGTATTTTCACCCAGTCTCACTCGGTTATTGTCCGTAAAAGCTTGGAAAAGTCTCATCCCACCCACCCCCCCCCCCCCCCCCCCCCCCCCCTCTTAGACCTTCACCATCCCCCATCACTTCTATGTGCCCGGAGGTAAGCAACAAAATACAAAACCTCGAAAACATTTCTCTGTTTCCGACCTAGAAATAAGATTTGTTTATGAATGCATGTTATTAATTTTGTTTCGATCTGGATTCAGTTTCCGTATTCCGCGGCAACAATGTCTACTGATCTTTACTGGTTAATTTCATTAATCAGGCCCCAATAAAATTACTAAATCGGCAAGTTTAGCCATTTTTCGCTGGATGTCGATCGACAGAAACCATGTTGCTAATCAACAAACATCGCCCAAATCCATGCTATTAAACTGATGGACTCTGATCTAAATTAAAGCTCCTATTTTCAGTCCCAAATTTAAATTTATGACTGACTTGTTGATGAACTACAGGAGAGCCCTGCAAGACAATCATACACAGACCAAGAGCAAAGCGTTTTTCGATGATAACCTTGGTATTGTTTGGAAAATAAATTTAAAAAACGACAACGACAAAGCAACCAAAATGAATATATCGACCTGCTAGTCATCCTGAACTTATAATAACTTTCAAGGATCGAATCGCTTACTCTCGCTAGTAGAAGTTACAAGTCAAAAATTCGCCTTATAAGCTTACCTTCGAAACGTTCTAGCATTTCAAATGTTTAACGAAACTACTAAAGCGGAGAATGTACTGCAAACGAGGGAAGTATAAGAAAGCTAGCCATTTACCTTGAGTGTTTAGAAGACCGCTCAACTGACATTCGGAAACTGCAAGGCTGTTCAGCAACTCTTCGCGTGTCCCAAAACGTAATTTTCCGGCAATGGTGAATAACTAGCAGTAGCGGCAGAACTTGAATGGTGAAAAACGATGATTTCGTACTACAACAACGGCTCTCGGAAGGTTGTTTAACCCGAGGAATAGACTGAAAACCTCCATTTTGTCAGTCTTTCGTCCCTCGTGGTAAGGTGACAAGAAAATGAATATGCAAATCATTGACGGTAAAAATTTGCATTTTAAATTGAGATATTCCCGGGACTTCATTTACTCGGTAACCCCACAGAGCTTCTGCAGTTGTTCCTCGCTGTAGCAGTGTCCAACTATGTTCAGGGATTTCCAGTCAAATACCGTTAAAAAACTGAAAATGACTCAATAAAGCGCAGAACTCTAATACAAGCAAAAGGTTCAATGCTGAGAACAATGGGTTTTGGCTCTGCACTTGCGTTATATTCTTGGTACATTTCTTAGCCGTCCTCTACAAAACAACACCTTTGAAATGACCACTGCGTATTGTGGAGAACGTGTACCACGACGGCCAATTTTTTGTCAGTATTTCTATTCAGAATTCAACATTAGTCCCGTTTTTTTAAAGGGCCTGTTTACATGGAGGGAGGGTGACCCGGGCACCCGGGTCACCCTCCTAGCCGGGCTACCCTGGGAGGGCCCAACTTTTCATACATTTCTTTACAAAGCACACTGAAGTGTTTACATGCAGAAAAGATAGCCCGCCTACCCGGGTCACCCTGTCTGCTTGCCAGGGTGACCCGGCTAGGCGGGCTATCTTTTCTGCATGTAAACGGTCAACCCGGGTCACCCTCCTAGGCGGGCTATCTCTGTTGACTTGAAAACCCGCGATAATGGCGGAACAAGCAATAAAAACAGCAAACTCGCCGCTTAGCCTTTCTTCTTGCTGCCATGTTCGTTATGTAGTGCTTTTAAGCGTAAATAAATCGCGCCGTTGCAATAAAAATAGTCCGCCAAAATATGAGCCCGCCAAAACAAGAGACCGCCAAAAAAAGATAGCTCGCCTATATGATAGCCCGCCCTAATAGCCCGCCCATGTAAAGGCGGGCTATGTTTTAGCCCGGCTAGGAGGGTGACCCGGGTACCCGGGTCACCCTCCCACCATGTAAACAGGACTAACTAAATAGAAATTCATTTTTCAATAGGCGTTGTCAACAACGTGCTAATATGACTAATGGCTAAAGCCCTATCTTACACTGCAGAAAAAATTGGCTAGGCAAGGATGAATATCGGCAAGGGTAACTTACTTTTTGGAGAGGCAAGAATAGTTTACACAGTAACTTCTTATGCTTACCGGTTTTGTATTAGACAAGGATGTTTTGTTCCCGAGGCTCTGTTCTCAGTGTTATACAGCACGCAGAAAGCGACGAGAGAACGATAGAAGTGTAGGGGAAAACACGAGCAAGGGTTTCTCCCTACTTCTTGAGTGCTCTCGCCGCTTCCTGAGTGCTTTATAACGGAACAGACGGCACAGTTGAGGCTTTTTTATTTCTCAGTTTATGGTAAAAAATCTATGATTTTCCTCACAAATTTCCCTTTATTTTTAAAAACAAACTCGGCCGATGGCGAAATTGAAAACTGAACAAAAACTGTGAGCAGTCGTTGAATTAATTTCATAACAAAGTTTTCCTTTCGAAATAAAACTCTCATAATCAAATCTTACTACAAAGAATCGTCTATCACTAAAAATCGTGGGCGTCGACTCATCAGTGCAAGACATTGTTCACTTTTTTTTTCATTTCCGTTTTCGCATTCAAGGTACTCTTTAAATAAGTAATGCTTATTATCATTAGATAATTGCTAAAAGAGTCCCGATCTTTATTTGGTCTAAAAGATCGAATTGAACTTTAAGCGGACGAAAATTTTTATCTTTCTTTTTTCATTCTCTAAAAATACATACTTCTAACAACGGCATTCGCGCTCAGTTTGTTTTCAGCAAGTGAAATACCTTACCAAATAACTGTTAACTAGTTTTGATTTATAATTAAAGACTTGCTAAGTGGTCCGTGCAATCACATTATACACATATCACATTTTTTCCTGTTAAAACACGCGCTAATGGGTTCCATATCAATAACTCATTTTCAAAAGCCTTTTCAGTTCCCTCCAGCTGAACAAAATGCAATTCAACTTTTCAATTTCAGATTTATTTTAAATACTAGAAATATATATAAACAAAATGAAAGAGATGCGGACAAAAAAGCGGTATTAATAAAGTATCATTCCATTGAAATCCTGCGTCTAGTTCAACCTGTGAATTGAAATCGTATTTGAAAATTATATATATAAGAAACTTTCTACTCTCAATTCAAATCAGTTCATGAAAATTGTCCATTTTATTGTCCAGGTACTCTTTAAATAAGTAAATACTTCATTATTGACTGCTAATTGTTAAAACGTCTTCAGTTAAATATTTGCCTGCCATTAAGAGACTTCAAACCAAAGTCCCCATCCTTTGGCTTTCTCAAATTAATCTTAGCTCTAAAATATCGAATAGAACTTTACTGAGCTGAATCAGGTTGACACGTGAAAAAAATAATTTTCGACGGAAAATGTTTTTCATCAGTGCTATAAAAAGAATCCATCGATAGCCAATACATATAATATTCAAAATGCTTTTCATAAAGCGAAATAACTTAAATAACTGTCGGTTAACAGTGTGATTGAAGAGTGCTTAAGTGGTCACTGCAATTGTTTATTACGCGGATATCATTTTCACTACGATTTAAGCACACAAACATTAATGGCATTCCAAATAACTTGTTTCCAATTCTAAAGCCTTTATCTCCCCGTCGTATTGCCATTTCAAAGTTGATACTGAGCAGATATCACTGCTTAGGGTTGAAACCTAGCTGAGTAACTGAACTAGCGCCAGATTCTTGTTTATACTCATAGTTGCGGTTCCCTTAACGGGTTGTTCGTGAGAGAGACGTTTTAAGATGAATTTCTTCGTTGTGCTGATTTTATCATTGTTCATTGCAGTGGAGTCATCGACTGCCACAGAAGATGAAGGATTTCACAACAAAAACGAGATGAACGGTGAGAATTCTGCATTACATCTTCCGAAATGATCAGTCATTGGGGTTATATAAGTTAAAAAAACAAATGTTATTATTTGATATCTGCGGTAGAATTATCCAACGTCAAAATAAGACGGAAGAGGTCAGTTTAGTGTTCTGAGTGATACCCCAAAATCGTTAGTTTACGACGGTCAGTTTCCTTGGATTCGGGGTAAGCCAATTACTATAACGGATGAGTTGAACACAGAAGCTTTAAATTGGTCAACATGATGATTCAGTGAATTCTACCTGTTGTGAAATATTAGTTTGGAATCGTATTTGAATCATAACAAAATTCCTCTTTAATTCGAAATCTCAAAAGAGTTCCAACTGAAAATCGTGACCAGAAACACTGGCCTCCCTTCGCAGCCGTTATGAGATCTAGATAATTGCGAGATTCGTAACTAACAATAGAAATTCATTTTTCAATAGGCGTTGTCAACAACGTGATAATATGACTAATGACTAAAGCCCCATTTACACTACATAAAATTGAAATCGGCTAGGCAAGGATGAATATCGGCAAGGGTAACTTACTTTTTGGAGAAGCAAGAATAGTTTTACACACGTAACGTCTTGTGCTTACCGGTTTTGTATTAGGCAAGGATGTTTTGTTCCAGGCTCTGTTCTGTTATACAGCACGCAGAAAGCGACGAGAGCACGATAGAAGTGTAAGGGGAGTCACGAGCCAATAGCAAGTGTTTCTCCCTACTTCTTGAGTGCTCTCGCCGCTTCCTGAGTGCTTTTATATAACGGAAACAGACGGCACAGTTGAGGCTTTTTTATTTCTCAGTTTATGGTAAAAAATCTATGATTGTCCTCTCAAACAATCTCGGCGAATGGCGAAATTGAAAACTGGACAAAAACTGAGAGCAATCGTTGAATTAATTTCATAACAAAGTTTTCCTTTCGAAATAAAACTCTCATAATCAAATCTTACTACAAAGAATCGTCTATCACTAAAAATCGTGGGCGTCGACTCATGCAAGACATTGTTCACTTTGTTTTTCATTTCCGTTTTCGCATTCAAGGTACTCTTTAAATAAGTAATGCTTATTATCATTAGATAATTGCTAAAAGAGTCCCGATCTTTATTTGGTCTAAAATATCGAATTGAACTTTAAGCGGGCGAAAATTTTTATCTTTCTTTTTTCATTCTATAAAAATACATACTTCTAACAACGGCATTCGCATTCAATTTGTTTTCAGCAAGTGAAATACCTTACCAAATAACTGTTAACTAGTTTTGATTTATAATTAAAGACTTGCTAAGTGGTCCGTGCAATCACATTATACACATATCACATTTTTCCCGTTAAAACACGCGCTAATGGTTCCAAATTAATAACTAATTTCAAAAGCCTTTTCAGTTCCCTCCAGCTGAACAAAAGGCAATTAAACTTTTCAATTTCAGATTTATTTCAAATACTAGAAATAAGCAAAATGAAAATGGAACAAAAAAAGCGGTATTAATATAAAGGCATCATTCCATCGAAATCCTGCGTCTAGTTCAACCTGTGAATTGAAATCGTATTTGAAAATTATAACAAAATTTCTAATCTCAATTCAAATCAGTTCATGAAAATTGTCCGTTTTATTGTCCAGGTACTCTTTAAATAAGTAAATACTTCATTATTGACTGCTAATTGTTAAAACGTCTTTGGCTTTCTCAAATTAATCTTAGCTCTAAAATATCGAATAGAACTTTACTGAGCTGAATCAGGTTTACACGTGAAAAAAATAATTTTCGACGGAAAATGTTTTTCATCAATGCTATAAAAAGTATCCATCGATAGTCAATATATAATATTTATTCAAAATGCTTTTTCATAAAGCGAAATAACTGTCGGTTAATGGTGTGATTCAGTGAAGAGTGCTTAAGTGGTCACTGCAATTGTTTATTACGCGGATATCATTTTCACTACGATTTAAGCACACATTCCAAATAAATTGTTTCCAGTTCTAAATTAAAGCCTTTGTATCCCCGTCGTATTGCCATTTCAAAGTTGATACTGAGCAGATATCACTGCTTAGGGTTGAAACCTAGCTGAGTAACTGAACTAGCGCCAGATTCTTGTTTATACTCATAGTTGCCGTTCCCTTAACGGGTTGTTCGTGAGAGAGACGTTTCAAGATGAATTTCTTCGTTGTGCTGATTTTATCATTGTTCATTGCAGTGGAGTCATCGACTGCCACAGAAGATGAAGGATTTCACAACAAAAACGAGATGAACGGTGAGAATTCTGCATTACATCTTCCGAAATGATCAGTCATTGGGGTTATATAAGTTAAAAAACAAATGTTATTATTTGATATCTGCGGTAGAATTATCCAACGTCAAAATAAGACGGAAGAGGTCAGTTTAGTGTTCTGAGTGATACCCCAAAATCGTTAGTTTACGACGGTCAGTTTCCTTGGATTCGGGAAGGCCAATGACTATATATCTTACACTATAACGGATGAGTTGAACACAGAAGCTTTAAATTTGTCAACATTTTTTATTTGTAAACCTAATGATTCATTGAATTCTGCCTGTTGGAAATATTATTTTGGAATCGTATTTGAATCATAACAAATTCCTCTTTCGAAATCTCAAAAGAGTTCCAACTGAAAATCGTTACTCGAGACGTTATTTTGCCATTCCATTTTTTCGTGACGTCTAACTTGTTGAATATAAAATTGAACATTTGAATTTATTTACACTCGTTCAAAACATGTGCAAGAAATTTGGAAAAAGACTCTTTTCGTGATTATTCGCAGGCTACGCAGAGTATGGGTCGTGTGGGTGTGGGTAAAAAATCGTGAGTCGTGCAGGGTAAAAGGACTAAAAGGGCAGGAAGCATTTATAGCATTGCTATTCCCTTTCTCTCGCGTATCGATATCTCGTCCAATTGACTAGAACAACTTTTTCAGCACAAATCGTAACCAGTCGAACGTCTTTTATAAAAAACCCTCGAGGCTTAAGGAATTAATTAAGATTTGGTAAAACATACCCTCCAACAGTCCCAATACTCAACCAAATAGCACTTGCACGCCTTGCGTGCCTATGTTTTACTAACGAGGGTCACATTTTTTCTGTGATAGAGAATGCTGGCCTGAGCGTGGCGAATGATACCAAACAAGAAAGCCAACTGACAAGGCCCCGTAGATTCGTCGGCGCGGTTTACAGAAGGAAGTCTCCGTGCTATCGACAGTTCTTTGTAGGAAAAAAACCACCAACCGGTTTCAAAAGTAGTACCGGCAACGCTAATAACCTCAGATACATTTGTCAGCATTATGGTGTTGTTATGTGCTTTTCCACTATGTTTGATTTAAACTATGGAATCCCGATCTATTCAGCGTACGTTGTAACACGCGCCCAAGCACGAAAGATTGGCTCCGCATCGAGATATGGTCTGAAATTTAGCCAAGAGCTAGGTGAGGTTAAAACAAGAAACTTATAAAGAAGCTTCAGTTAAAACCGGGCTGGGTATCAAGTTTACCTGCTTTCTTGCTTGAAACGCATGGCTATCCGGCATGCAGTGGAAACCTTTAATAACTAGTCGGCACGCCAGTCACGCTAAAGTCTGTAGTTTGCGTGATTCACAGCCAGCTTTAGCACTAGCGGGGATCTCCCTATAAATGACCTCATGTTTGCTGCTGTCGGGTACATTCGTGTTTCCTTTCCAAATATTTAATTTTTGATCCGATTCCTGTAATAAATTTAATACCGACACTTATAAACTTCAGGAAATATTTCAGTTCGTACAACCTAGCGAAACGACCTCTGTAGCGAAGAGACTTTGTCGCGAAAAAACGGACAGAACGACCAGACGAACAACAACACAAGATATCATTATAATCTCCTCCTCCGAGAGAACGTTCCTCTTCTTGTCAGGCTACATAATCGCTTTTTGTGACATGTTATCCGAACAATCGACTTACATGTAAGACCACGGGTCTGACTCCGAAGAAGAGATCAACCAAGTCAGGGATCGCCAAAGCGCTTCTAAAACCACTTTATATTACAATTGTAGAACAAGTAGAACACAAACGTAGACAAAAGACAAACCTTAAGGCAAATATGTCGCCAAAATATATCATAGAGTATTCAAAAATGTGTTGATTTAATCTGTTAAAGGTATCCTACCAAATCAGCAAGGAAGTACATACATGTACCAAGGTACAGGTACAGGTTATACTGGTATCCACAAAGGTCATCTGGTTCCTGCAGAGACTTACTCCTTCTCTCCCAGCCACCTACGTTCCACCTTCACCTACACAAACGCTGTTCCGCAGTATAGAACGTTCAACGTAGGGCAGTGGGCTACGTATGAACGTAAGATTAGAGAGTATGCTAAGGACGTGTGTTCTAGCTATAAGGGAGGTGATTTGTATCTACTCACCGGCATCTCAGGCATTCGGATCAAAATTCAGGGAAACTTGATAAAAGTTGTTAAAGGCCTAGGTCTGCCAGAACGAATGTCAAAGGTGCCGAATATAGTCATCCCCAACTCCATGTGGACAGCCGGTTGTTGTGTCCGTGGTCAAACAGTATTTGGTTCCTTTGCTGTGATTGGCAATAATGATCCGGATAAAGCAAAGATAAATATGGCCCAACCGTCGGTAGCCGACCTCGAACGCATGATTGGTAATGTCGATTTATTTCCAGGTGATTATGAATGTTCGGATAATTATTATGATGTCGCTATTTAAACACTATTTAAATAGAAACTGAACTGATTCATCATAACAATATATGAAATGCGTGAACAATAAAAATAAAATAGATTAAGAAAGAAAGAAATAAGTACTGAAAATAAATGAATACCGTAAAAGCTCTATTAAGCCCCCCGGGGGGGGGGGGCTTATTTAATTTTAGGCCTCAAGGAGGGGGGGAGGTTTATTAGAGAGGGGGGCTTAATAGAGAGGGGGGCTTATTTCAAATCATAAATTTTCAAGAAAATTCACTTCTCTAAAACAGAACAAGAACTGGGTTATGTATGACCGTCTTACAAATGCAACGCTGGAAATTAAAGACCACGTTTCAATACAAAGTGGCCGAAAAGTCATTTACATCAGCCTGACGGAAGGGGGGCGGGGGGGGGGGGCTTAATAGAGAGGGGGGCTAAGAGAGGGGGGGGGGGGGGGCTAAATAGAGCTTTTACGGTAATAAATGAAAGAAAGAATTTTAAATGAATTATAAATAAATAAACAAAAATAAATAAATAAATAAGTGGGCCAGCGGTAGGCGGACACTTTTAAAAGAAAGAAAATTTCATGTTTCAAATCATAGTTAATTAACTATGTTCAAATACTGAGTCATTCTCGTTTCCAGAGCCTCCGTTTCTTTTGGTCACGTGATCGGCGCCATCAAGGATTAAAACTAACTAACTAAATAAATAATCCATCGCCACATCGCGCGCCTTTTCGCATTCATCCTAATAGCTCGGTTTGAAGTACAGTTGATCCTACTGTATTGTGTCCAAAAGATTTCTACCGCTCCGGACAGTTTTTAATTCCTTCTTAGTCGAGAAAGTTGCGAACGAGGATACAATGGAGAAAACATATCAGTTTCAAGGCCACTCTATTGTGGACTCTCATTATTCACATGACTTTTTCAGCATGTACTGAGTTTTTCAATCCTCTTTCGCTTGTTAATTTTCTTTTTTCGTTCTCGGAGCAACAAAATAAATAACTTGCAATCGTGAAGAAATAGTCAGAGTAGTTTTCGTTTCTGATCTCTTCCTTCCAGGAAATCCTCAGGTTTTTGGGAATAAAAAGGGTGGTTTTGGTATTTTGGGGTCATTATTCCATTAATAAGCGAGTCGTGATATACGAGGTTTCTTACCGGAGGTGGGGGTAGGAGTACAGTCAACTCTCTCTAAACGGACACCTCTATAAGACGGACACCTGGTGTTGGTCCCTGCGCGCCGTTTTTCAGTCATTTTACTGCATCATAAACTCTCTATAAGCCGGACACCTCTCTAAGACGGACAGTTGGTGCCGGTCATGATAGTGTCCGTCTTAGAGAGAGTTGACTGTACTCCCAAATAAAAGTTTATGCTATCCCTCTGAATTCAACTATTAATCCGATTGCAACCAAAAGCAAGCCTTGCCTAGAAAATTTGTTGATCACACTCGAGGCTAGATCAGTGAAAGCACATGGTATCGCAAGCCTAGAGGAGGTACTCATAAATCCCACAAAAATATCCCTCATCTATTGTCCTTCTCTCACGTGATCAAAATTGTAGTTAAAATTTAACATCGAGGGATAGCATAAAATTTTTATTGCCAGGTCAATAATTCCTGTAAGTGTACGCGTCCGGTCTTCGATTTCGTTTCACCCCATTTCTCCCCGGGGGAGGAGCGTGGGCGCATTTTCCCGAACGGGGGAGATCATCGAAAATTTTGAAAGGAAGCTCTAAAAGGTACCAGCATCGAATATGGTTTTAAGGGCGTGGCAATTATCCTGCTCAATCTTGCTGAATATCGTCTGATTTTAGCCAACTCGGCCTACGGCCTCAGGTGATATTCCGCGCGATTTGGCAGAATAATTGCTGCTACTAGTAGTAGCAGTGGTGGTGGTTAACCCATGCAAATATGTGGAAAGGTAATATCTCTCGATATCCCATGGAATAAAGGACGGTAAAGAAAGAAACAAGAAACTGTAAATTTTATTTGCCTGTTGATGCGCACTGCGGCGTACGAAAAGAACAAGCGAGAAAACAGGATGCTTTACACAGTGTGAAGTGTCAGTGTTCTTCGCTACCGTTGGGGAGAAGCGTTGCGTGACGACCCAACGAGCGAATCCAGATGTGCTCAGGGGAGGGGGTGAAGATAGGCCTTTACCCGTTTAAAAAAGGGGGGGTTGACAATGGGCCTTTTCTTGCTAAATAAAAAGGGGGGCGGGGTAAGGTCAAACATTTTTCCACCTTCCTGCATAAAGTTGTTCAACAAAAATTAGCTCTTTCTCCCGTGGACCCGCCCCGCCAATTGAAGGAAACTTCCAACGTGTAAAGTATAGAGTTTATATTTCTCAGCTGTAAAAAACATAATTATATAAATAATGGTTTTCTTAATATTATTAATAAAGGTTTTATTCTTTAAATATATTAAACTGAACAAGCTCATTTTAGCTTGAGAAACCCTTATTGATTGTTTGTTTGTTGTGTAGTCGAGGTTCCATCGTTGAGAAAACGTTGCATAAGCATTGCTGAAAATGACTGATGCATAAAAAAAACAGGCAAGACTCAACAACTTAAAGGGGCTATGTCACGCTATTTTTAGCTATTCTTCCAATGCAAGTACTCCCGGAAGTACTGGGGGGGGGGGGGGGGGGGGGGGTATTATTATTTTACGAACTCTAAACTCAAACATGTGAATGAAATATAAATTGAAAGATGGAATCTCACTTACATAACAAACACAGATGATTTCTAAGCATCATCATACAAATGGACTTAAACTTGAAAACGTCGGGCCGTCGAAAGTTTTTAAAGTTTTAAAAACCATTTTGCAATCCGCTTCAATCTTGTTCAATTTTGACCATCCGCACTTCTTTGTGGCTTCCTAGTATTTGTTTTATGTTTTTCTATGGTTTGAAACCATTATTTAGTGGTTTCAATCTATTATAAGACTATTTTATTTTATTTTAATCTATTTTAATTTGTGTGTAACAGAATTCTGAAAATAGCGTGACATAGCCATAGGTGGACTTGCTGTACAGAGACACATTGATGTATTTTATCACTGAGGATTGTCGCACCAAGGTGTCACATCCACATTGCACTCCAAGTTCACGTTTAAGATTAAGCAAGGTGCTCCATTAATTACAAGATTGGTCCTTTTTTCTATGCTGTACTTTACGTTTGTTACTCCAGTTTCCCTGTCTCTCTGAAATGACATCTAAGGGGGAAAAAAAACAAAGACACAGGTTCAATCAGGATTGCTTGTCTATGAGTGTATAGATTGGTTTTCAGTGTCAAAAGTAATATGCGTTTACTTCGGTTTTGCTTTACTACATGATTTATGTACGCTCTATGATTGGCGCCACTTTTTTAACCAATCAGATGCCAACCTAAAACCAATCGTAACTTGATCACACGCGTTTTCCCGCGCTTGGCGCCAGTTACATGTTTTGGCTTCAAGTCTTGATTGGTTCCTGGTTTTATTTTCATCTCTTGTGATTGGCCAGAGTGATTAATTGGTTTTGGTTTTCTCCTGCAATGGCAACATATATATTTTCTGTCATCACACGAGAAAACCGCCAGATACGCAGGCTAATGACTGATAAAAACAACAACAGTTGTAGTCGAGGCCCCAGTTGTTCAAAGGGTGTATGACGCTATCCACAGGATAAATCGCTATCCAGTGGATAAGTGTTAACAAAACAATCTACGCTGTCCACTGAATAGTGATTTATCCAGTGGATAGCGTTATCCATCATTTGAACAACCGGGCCCAGTTTGCGAGTATGTGTTTGTTACGACCATCTTGTTGCCTCCACAAAACGAGATTCTGGTACACATTTTAACGGTGCTAAAATTTTTATAAAGCTCTGCCGACAACTAGTTTGTCCTAAACTTAGCACCGTTACGACCAAAAATGTAGCAATATTCCCGTGATAGTGCCCCTTGAAGGTCATATTATAGACGTTGGTAATGGTATTTAGCCGCACTTAGGCCAAACTGGCCGACACTGCTGGAGCTTATCCCAATTTCTGTAGCATGAAGCCGACAAGGAGTATTGCTACTCACTATGGATAGGACACTGGTCCATCACAGGTGTTACCCCAGCATTTTGCCAGGTTGCCCTGACAGTTTGCCGGTACCCATTTAATGCTCCTGGGTGGAGAGGTAAGTGTCTTGCTAAAGAATACAACACAATGACCCCAAGTCTAATGCGCTCCCCATTTGGCCACCACATCCTCCACAATTATAGAGGTTAAACATTGACAAACAGCTCACCTTTTTCTGGTCATAAAATCTTGCATAGTCTCTTTTTCTTTTCTTAGGGTCATGTTCATGTTTGAAAGTTTCATAACCAGTGGTTATGTACTTTTTGCTATGTCGATAAATCTAAACAAAAAAACACAGAAACAGATTGTATTATAAAAGCACAAATTAAGAGCCGTGTGTATACAGTTGAGCCCCACCATCTCGAACCCTCAAGGGAAACGAAAAACAGTTCGAGATAGTTGGTAGTAAATGACTGAAAAACAAGGGCAAGGAGAATGGGTGTGAATTCGAGATAGAGGGGTGTTCAAGATAACCAAGTTTGAGATAGCAAGGTTCAACTGTACTATTTAGTTAAGGTAAGTAAAGAGAATGTCATAATGGGTTAGTGATAACCTGAGTAGCCAGATGTATCTTGTATCTTGGGGGGGGGGGGGGGGGGGGGGGGGGGGGGGGGGGGGGGGGTGGTACTCAAAAAAGTTTTATACGGGGAGGCTCCAGTCCGCTCCACCCAGAGGTCCAACCCCTTACCCTTTTAATTATATACCATTTTTGACAGAAAAGGTACCCCTTTCATACTCTTTCCATGCAAAATGGTACCCCTTTCATATACCTTCCATAAAAATTATGAAATGGTACCCCTTTCACATACCTACAGTAGAAACACTGCATCCCTTTTCTATATCCTTGGCATGAACTTAATGAACAATATATATTCCCAGAAGGAAGTGGAAGGAAGCTGGTCTTACGATGGCTAAGAACTTCAAACCTGCAATCCACCTCATATCTAAATGACAGTTTTCCCTACCCTTTTATATACTCCAACTCGTGAAATTCCTACCCTTTTCTATACTCCAACTTGTGAAATCCCTACCCTTTTATATACCTCCAGTCTGAAAAGGTACCCCTTTCGGGCGGAGCCTCCCCGTATAGTCCATTATAGGGAGTACCCCCTCCCCCGGCTCATGCCTGAGATTAGAGTTAAAATATCGTAGAATTCCGAAAGTAACGGCCCCCGTTACTTTCGGATTTAGCAGGCCAAAGGGGCTGTTACTTTCGGGTAGCTTCAACTTTCAGGTAACCGTTACTTTTGGATGGTTAAAAAAACGTTTGTAATTCAGCAGCCATTTTACACAAAGAGGACGTGTAACATTTTTCGCATTCCAGTTATTTCATTGTAAGTTCATGCAAATGGAGACAGTTATTTGGAATGAATTTGGTGTAGTATTAGATACAAACGTTTTTCACGTTCTAGTTATTTCATTGCATGTTCGAAAAGTATAGTAGGAGACGACGATTGTTTGGTATTCTCTGTAAATTAATGGGAGGCTAATTTTCTTCAATTACGGTATTCAATTCACTGCCAAGTTGTATTTGTATTTTTTTTTGCCATATACTGCATTACTTGAAACTTTACATTAAATACGATTTTATTGTTTTTGAGTGGTAACATTTTTGAAGGGGGCCGCTACTTTCGGGGGATCATTACTTTCAGGGTTTAATAGAGGGGTAAAATATTAACGTTACTTTTGGGGAGGCGTTACTTTGGGGGGGGGGGGGGCTTACTTTCGGAATTCTACGGTATTCAAAACTGTAGAAAAGATATTACTAGGTATATGTAGCTAATGGATGGGGGGGGGGGGGGGGGGGCAGGGAAGGGAACCCGGCACTAAAGGGGGCAAGAAGTCTATGGGAGAGGTGGGAGATTAGAAGGGTGGAAGCAGGATTCCCAAGGTGGCAGGAACTGGGAGAAGTACACAATGTAAGAAATTGGTTTGCAATGTACAAGTAATGTAATATTTTGCAATAGGAAAAGAACAAAGAGGTGGCAGCCACAACAGAATAACATTATATGGATTTCTGTAGAGCTAAGTAACATGTATGCTAATTACCAACAGTGGTATGGAATTTTTAGGTCAGGGGATAGATTGAGTGTACAGATTTATAGACATATTTTAGATTTAGATTTAGTTAGTACAGACTGTTTACTTGGTTTGTAGTCAGCAATGTAGAACTAGTTGCATCATTAGTTGAACCAGCTAATTAGAATTTAAATAATAGTTCTTGGAATATTTTTAAACATGCTGTTACTCACTGACAACCCAGCTTCTTTCATTCTGTGAAACAGCTCATCGTCTTCACGTCCCCAGCCCCAAAACTTGTTGACAGCCCATTAACCTAACAATAAACATCAAGTCCATCAGTTTCAACTGTAGTGGAAATTTAATACATGTAATACACTTATTAGCAGGACTAAAGAGGGACCAAACACCATAAAGGCTGCCATTGGACCAAGCACTTCATCCCGCTGGCATTAATTTGAGGGAACGCTTTGGCGAGCATCTCAGAAGTATCGAAAAGAACTTGCCCAGTTTCCCCGTCGCGGAGCACTTCAATATCAACAGTCACTCTCTGCATGATGCAGAAGTGGGCACAGCATCAAGCTCTGGGCGGCAACAAGCAACAAAGAAGCGCCTAGGGGAGATTGCCAGCTAATTTTCCAGCTTTGGATCCAGTCCAGCTGTGCGGCCTCAATTTCCGAGTTTATTTTGAGGCCCGCGTACTGTTTTAGAGATTTAAAAATCTTGATGCCGCTATAAACGATGAATGTGTCGCCACAACGGTGCACATTTTCCACATGATTGAAGGGCAAAGCCCAAAACATCCTGGAAGCTTTTTCTCGATTTTTATTTTTTTTTTATTGTCATTAATGTGTAGGGCTCAAATATAGAAAAAAAAAACTAATCGATATGCGCTAAATATCTGAAATATTGCTTTCAAAATTGACATGAAAAGATCATTTTTTTTCTTACAGTTGAACGTCCTTAGTGACCACCTCTCGTAACTTGACAAATTTGAAAGAAATTTGACAGTTATTGTAACTCAGGAGGTCCCAAAAGGGCAACCCAGAGTGGTCCTCTGCCCCTATAAAACATTCGGCCCTCACAACCTAAAAAAAGTGGTCAGGGTGAGAGTACAAACCCTGAATGTGTGGTCATAGCAAATAATCATACCCCCACCACGGAGGGAATATTGTTATAGAGAAGTGGGGGGTTAATGGCCCAGGAAATTCCTGAGGGGGGGAGGGGGTGTTGGACGGTTAAAGATATTTTCCAGACGGTCAAGTTCTGAAAATTACCACGCACCGATTTTCATCGCGAACTTGGTAGATCTTCAAGAAGATGAGGGAAATTAGTAGAGTTATTTTATACACAATCGTGGTTCATCTAAAAACAAGTTTATTTTCTACCAAAAGCGCTTTGGAAGATCAGAGCTTCGCGAACAATCAAAACTGCATTCTCTTGTTTTGCGGTTGTCTTGCAAAAGCCTGCCGACTTGCCGCGAAACGTTTAACAGCCGAAGTAGTAAGCAAAATCAGAAAGTGGCCCCTGCCATCTTCACTGTTTTTATGGTATTCGCCTCAGTTCAGAAATGAACTTTTATCCGATTGAAATTAGTAATGTTTTTTTTTAATCGGTTCTGTTTAGTGATTTTTATATCAAAACACTCGGTTCTGATTTCAGTAAAATTATGTGTTTGAAGCTTGACAACAAAGGTACAGAATCCTGTGGAGAAGTAATAATTTAACGTTGGAAAACAAGAAAGGAAACTCCCTTTGAAAGCATCGCGCTTGGGAAATAAAAATATTTGTCAATTTGAGACCCATGCCATCACGCGTCATGAAAAAACCCTTTTGCCATGCACCCTCTTCTAAAATTTTCAAGACGGTTATTTATCGCCCTCTCTTACAATCAAAACATACCTTTTTAAAGTTCAAAAATGAAAAGTAAAGAGGAAAAACCGAGGAGGATACCTCGACCGCTAACGGATCTTTCGTGTTGGGAAGGAATCCTACTCGATTCTCATGGGAAGAGAAAGATGCGGCCCAAAAATTGGAAACAAAACCAGGCACTTCAAACAGATTTTTCAAGGTCTTGGAGAAATGCTACATCACGGTTTGTAAATCATTATTTTTTAGATGTTGATTTCCTTTATAAGGAATGTTTAACTGATCATTTTTTTGGAACCCAATTCAAATGTTATTATTAAACTTCATCGATAGAGCTTGAAACAGTGACGAAGTCGTTGGCTTACTAAAATTTGTTATACATTACGGGCCATTGTCTCGCCACAAAATGTATTTTGCTTTTGCTTCGAAACGGCGTCTTTGTGGCGTTTATTTCAATAAAGATTTTATCAGGAAAAAAGCTTTGGTCCCATTTTCTGCCTTCGTCATTCAATAACAGGTTTCGCTTTCGAAAGTGCCTATGTCAACAAGGGAAATTTGCATACAGAATGTTTGTTATTTTATCGGAACGTGAGGACACAATCAAACTGAATTGGAAAACTTTCGCTGTTCATGACTGATGTTTTAAAAAAAGTACACTTTACTTGGTTTTCCAACATGCTGTGGCTTTAGACATGTGTGTTATTTTAGAGTTTTTATGTAAAGGCAAGAAAGATTTTGTCGACCCACCTGACGGCCCCTAAATGATCGCAAAATGACCGTGACATTTGACCACCCGCTAGCACTGATCCCTTTTGCCCTATTTTAAAATCCTACGCGCCAGTAAAGACCTTTCCTTCGAAACCGTTTTCAATGCATAGTCTATTGCACTCATAGAACCCCGAAAAGATTAAACTTTCCCGCAAACGTGAACCATGGCTTGATTGATCAATATCGATTGATTATCGATTAGTTTTACACCACCAAAAACATGAGTTACAGGGTTACATCCTTATTGAAGATAATCTGCCCTTACTATTGACGAATTACACCAGAGTGTTTTACCACTCTGGTACACTCTGGGCTAAAAATGTAGATTTGACAGCCCTTCAAAAAAACATACTCTACAAAAAAAATGAACTAACTCTGGATACTTAACCTTTTCAAACTGTGCCACCAGAAACATAATTAGAATTCCACCTACAAATGTAGAATAGTGATATTTTGGATGTAGAAAAAGGTGCAGACCACATGAAAGGGGAACCATTCTCCAGGGAATCCATAATACAAAGTCTTTGTTGAGTGGAAGAAGATCCACGTTAATTGCATTGCTATATAGTCCACAATTATTCTTTCTGGCCTCCAGGAATCCAACATTTAAAAGAGACGCTCTGCTCTATTTAAATCTGC